>JAOWAD010000097.1:0-47500 GCA_025698515.1 Gossypium sturtianum | reverse complement strand
ATCGAGTACTACCTTTGGGATTGGGGAGGGACTCGTTGCATCGTTTTGTATATTCCGGGATGCCTCGTCGGATGTTCGCCAGGAAGGGCTCGTGGAGGAGCACCAGGATGGATCGTCGGAGCACCACGGGAACCTAACCGGCGGTGGGGACACCGGCGCGGGCATCACGGTGGCGTGGGCGATGCTACTGGATAACACACAGTCCCTCAACATCACTTCCCACTAAAAAGCTAAAAAAACTTTATCAATGCGCTACCAGTCGACATCCATATGTCTAAAAGCGAGGGCCAATTCCATATGTGCAAACGAGAACACTTTTTTTAGCGCTCCGCGCACCAAGGGGGCCCAAGTTCCCGGCGGTCGCGAGGGCTCCCGCACTTCCAAGGCACCAAGGTACCGGTGTTGCCTGATGACCCTGCACCATGGGATGGCCTAGGTTGCCGACGGTGCCCGGGGCTCCCGCACAAGTCTGAAACGGGGATAGTTTGTTTTTAGGCCACTTACACTTAGTATTTTTTAACTGAAAATTTTTCTTGTTTGCCTAAAATAAGTACAAGAAGCCGGATAGCATGATGGCATGGCGTGGCACGGCAGAAAATTGAACAAGTGCCCGAAGCCACCAAAGGTTGGGAGCTCGCACCCGCACCATCACGGCCCTCGTTGTGCCATGTTCCCCGAGGGGCGGCACGGCCAAGAGTCTAACTAACTCCTTGCACCAAGTCCCCCGCCTACAAGGTCGGGACCCCATGGCCGGGACGTACAAAAGGACGAGGGGGATGAGGGGAGGGACAAATCGAAGCGACAAAGGGCTGAATCTCAGTGGATCGTGGCAGCAAGGCCACTCTGCCACTTACAATACCCGTCGCACATTTAAGTAAATGCGCAAAGATTCCACCCGCCGGCTCGGTGGGAATTACGCTCAGGCGCGCGACTTGTTTGCGCCCGTCGCTGCACCTCGACCGCGTGCCCTTGGGGCGAGGCCCCTCTGCGGAGTCGGCAATCGAGGCGACGAAGCGCGTGCGTCCCTTCTGCTTTGGATTCTAACTTAGAGGCGTTCGGTCATAATCCAGCGCCGCGGTAACCGGCGCCAGCGGCTTTTCAACCAAGCGCGATAACCAATTGTGTGAATCAGCGGTTCCTCTCGTACTAGGTTGAATTACTATTGCGACGCGGCCATGTAACGCCCCAAGCCCGGTCAATACACCACGACCGAATCTGGTATGTTACGGGGAAAAACATATTTGGGAGGTTAGGATTTTTCGTTTAAAAGCTGGATGAAAACATAGTGTATTTGAAGAAGATTCGAGTAGACTTGTTTGAAATCAGATGGTGTATTTAGAAAACCTAGAAATTTTGAAAACTTACCCAAGGTGTGTAGTGAAAAACGAGTTTAGTTCATTTCATTATTCAAGTGGTTCCTTAGTGTTACTTAAGACATTTTAACTTGGTACAAAATCGAGTTTTGATTTGAAAATCATTTGAGTTTCTAAGGCAAAGTCATAGTGATACCCGATGGTATAGTTTATAACACATTGTGTTATAGTTTTGAAATCATCGTCTTTCCAAATTTTAGTAAAATTCATACCCAATTATTTTGTTAAAGCATATTAAAAATATACTTTAAAGCATAAACATCATGAAACATAATTTAAAGGCCTTTTACAATCCAAAATAAAACCCAAATAAAAGTAAACAAACTAAAGTACCCAAGTTATAAAGTCTGAGTAAAACTTTATTAAGCATGGCATGAGCACCCCGAGTCCATCCCGACTCCATGTCCGCGTCTAAGTGTTACCTGAAATGTCAAAGGAGAGGGTGAGTCGCAAGACTCAGTGCATAAATCCCGCTCCCGATAAAACAACATGCTAACACACATCATACATAGCAACATAATTAATGCAACCCGATCCTAACCATCCGTATCTCCTTTTCTACCCCGTGTGGTACCAAACCACTGGTGGTGCCAAACCACTGGTGACCCAAAGTCACGATATCCATAAGTGTGGTGCCAAACCACTGGTGACCCAAAGTCACGAATAATCCGATGATGGGGCCAACCCATCGCGTGATACCAAATCACTAGCGACAATCCCGTATCTCTCAAGTGGGGCCAACCCACGGTGGTGTTAAACCACAGGGACGAGTCGCAATGAGGTGCCAAACCTCTGGTGTCCCAAAGACGCGATGTGATACCAAATCACTGGTGACGCGATCCTGGAAATCCGATGATGGGGCCAACCCATACGTGTGATACCAAATCACTGGCGTCAATCGTATAATCAGCGTGGGGCCAACCCACCGTGGTACTAAGCCAGCTGGGACGAGGCGAGGTGCCAAACCTCTGGTGACCCAAAGTCACAATAATCAGCTGTAGTACCAAACCCTTTGGAGGTGCCAAACCTCTGGTGACCCAAAGTCACAATAATCAACTGTGGTACCAAACCACTGGAGGTGCCAAACCTCTGGTGTCCCAAAGACACAGTGTCCCAAAGACACGGATATCATCATACTCCCTCCTCTCATATCTCCCATCATCATGCCATACTCATGTGAGCATGCATATCATACAAGTCATGCAAATCATGCAATTATGTTTTAACATCCTATCTCATATCACATACAACCATAATCATGGTACCATATAGATCATCAGTAAGCTCATAATAATACTGACTTACCCGAGTCCAAGATCATACCCAAAAGGGTATCATATCACTCCATCAAACTGTCTCAATTTATTAATCAATCAGGTTGTTAACACATATTACTAGATATAAGGGTGTTAGTTACACACCTGAAATAACAAAGGCTTTAATCCCAAAGAAACGATCTACAATCTTTAAACTCCTTGCTCCTAGAATCGGCCAAGCTTAGGGGTTAAGCATCTAAGACCATTCGGCCAAAGACTAAATAACCAAAGGAAACAATATTAAGCCATTACCTTACTCTTGCGAATGGTTTGGTTTCCAACCAAACCTCGAACCAACAGTGGTTCTCCTTCCCACAATCGGCACCCTATAAGACAAATAATTAATCCCTAATCACCTTTGACTTGATCGGAAACAAAAGATTGAACTAACAATACTAACACCAATCACTTACCCTCCACTTACCAATCAACCAACTGAAAAGTGACGGTTCCTCTTGCTTGCTTCCACACTCCAATGACCCTTGTTCAAGGATTGAACAACCAACCAAGATCCACCCTTCACTGATATTCGGCCAAGAGAGCTACAAGGGAGAGGAGAGATTCGGCCAAAATGAAAACACAAGCTAGAAGGAAATTTCGGCAATCACCAAGGGAGGGTTCGGCTCATATCTTAAAAAAAAATGAAGCAAAAGAAAAGTATGTTCAAGAAGAAGAAGAGAAACGGCCAAGGTTCAGAGAAGAAAAGAAAAAAATGCACAAGGGTAGCTGCTTTCGGTTTAAGAAGAAAGGAATGGAGAAAGTGTTTGGAACATAAAGTTTCGGCTATAGTGTTTTTAAGCAAAGAAGAAGAAAATGAATATGACCAGAGAGGATAGAAGTTTCGGTTTACCTCACTGAAAGAAAAGGGGAAGAATTGGGAAGGGATATTCGGCTATCAAGTACTCTAAGAGACAACAATGCAACTTTCGGCAGCCTTTGAAAACTTAGTCTTTCGGTTTCAAAAGATAAAGAACAAAAATGAGAGAAATTCACTTGTAACTAGATACACAAAAGCCAAAAAGAAAACCCTTTTCTTTGACACCCAAAAAGCCGAATATGCACAACATTCCAAAAGAAAAAACGGCACTCTCACTCCCCACTTCCCAAAACCGGCCACCCTCTCCCCCAACTCCCCAGCATTCAGCCATATCCCCCCCTAACACTCCACTCCACACATTTCAAATGTGTTTGCAAAAATCTTACTCCTACAATTACTCTCCACCCAACAAGCCACCATTTGACCAAGTCCAAGTGGAATTTGAACTACACAAACTCTTCCCTCCTATGCTGAGTCCAAAATGAAGCCAAAATGTGAGGTCTTTGCGGCTCGAACACTAGACCTCCACCCCATGCGATTGACGCCACACCTAGCTCCCCAGTAACGCATACTTGCCACTTTTCCAGCTCACTTTTTGTTCAACAAAACACCAAATAAAACTCTTATACCCCCAGCTCCATCAGGCTCCACGACTTAGGCCTAAAACAAAAATTTTCCTACCTACTTTCGGGCACACTCCTAGCCTACAATTAAGCCCCAGACACTACACAAACAACAACCACGACACACTTAACACATGCAATATCATGCAACAACAAAATAGCCCCTAACTTAGGATATTACGGTTCTACCCCACTTAAAAATAATTTAGACCTCGAAATTACCTAATCGAAAAAGAGTTGCGGGTATTCTTTGTCTCATCATATCCTCGGGTTCCCACGTAGCTTCTTCCTACGCCATGATTCCTTAAAGTACCTTAACCAAAGACACGGACTTCTTACGCGAACCTTCACATCCGATCAAGAATGCGCACGGGTTCTTCTTCCAAAGTTAAATGCGGATTTACCTCGATCTCTTCCACTTGCTACCACATGCGGCGGATCTGAGCGATAACGTGAAGCATCGAAGCGTGAAATCGTGTCGTGGATCGGACTAAGCTCTGCGGCAACTCAAGCGATCACGCTCTGGTCCCACTCGTCTCGAGAACCTTATCACGGCCCAATAAATCTCGGACTTAGCTTGCCTTTCTTCCCAGAACCTCAACACCTTCTTCAAAGCGAGACCTTCAAAGACCTTATCCCAAATGGCCAAATTCTATATCCCTCAAGCTTAAGATCGGCGCAAGACTTACAGCCGGTCCGAGCTTCCTTCAATCGAGCTGAATCAACAACCTTGTCTTACGTCTCGGCCAACCAACTCGGGTCCCAACAAGCGATGTTCACCCAACTCGAGTCAACATGTAGGTGGCGACACTTCCTACCATACAACGCCTCATCTGGTGCCATCTTAATGCTCGCAGTAGCTGTTGTTGTAGGCAAACTCATTAATGGTAGAAACTCCTCCCAACTACCTCACGAAATCCAAAACACAACCTCTCGACATATCTTCTAAGATCTGAATAACCCTTTCCATTGCGCGTCGATTTGTGGGTGAAAAGCCGTCTTTGAAATCCAAGCGAGTACCAGTGCTGATGATCTGCGCTTTCGGAACCTTGGCGTGAATCTAGGATCCTATCAGAGATTATCGAAAGCGGCACTGCTTTGTGCAACCTTACTATCTACGAAACATACGACCGCCAACCACGAGTGAATAGTCAGCCCTCACGGAATAAAGTGGTGGTGATTTAGTCGGACGATCCACCACTACCCAAAGCCCGAATCCTTCTTGCTTGGCGTGGCGGTAATCCAGCCGAAATCCATGGTTATCCTTTCCCACTTCCAACTGAGGAATCTTCACGGTGACGGACGTGCGGCAATGATGTTGTTGACCTTGACCTGTGACAAGTCGGACACTTCCCAACAAACTCTGTCACCTCTTTCTTCAAGCAGACCACTAAAGCGCTCTCTAAGATCTCTATACATCTTGCCACAACCGGGATGCATAGCATATGGTACTATGTGCATCTTGAAGAATCTTACGCCTCGACTCAACATCTTTAGGCATACAAGCCCTACCTTGAAACCAGAAACCTCATCACTAGACAAGCTGTAATCCTCCAAACCACCATCCACGCACTTGTAACCTTCGGCGCGCTTTCAGAACCTCATCCTCTAGCTGTTTGTCTACGATCTGCTCAACCCAAGTAGGCAACACACAACAACTTCTGCGAGAATACTCCCATCGTCATACAAACTCAAGTGGGCAAACATCGCTCTTAAGTCCAGAAACAACCTTACGGCTCAACGCGTCTACCACCACGTTAGCCTTGCCGGATGATATTTAATCGAGCGATCGTAATCTTTGGTGACTCAACCCATCTCTGTTGCCTCAAATTCAAATCATACAGTCGGAGATACTTGAGACTCTTATGATCGTATATAGACTATCGATCTCTCTCGGTACAAGTAGTGCCTCCAAATCTTTAAGGCAAAGACTACAGTGCTAGCTCCAAATGCGTCGCGTCCGGATAGTTGACCTCATGTGGCCTCGGTGCCAGAAGCGTAAGCCACAACCTTACCTTCTTGCATCAGCACACAACCCGGCGCCCCGTATGTGATGCATCGCCAATACACTGTAATTCCTTACCCGACCTCGAGTTGAATTAAAGCGGAGCCTCGGTCAAATCTTCTTTAACTTATCGAAGCTTTCTGCTTTGTTTCTCGAGTCCATACAAGCGGAACTTCTTTCGCCAACAACTTGGTCATCGGTGCGGCTATCAGCGAGAAACCCTCAACAAACCTTGGTAGTATCCGGCCAAACCAGAGAAAACTCGAATCTCGACCAGCGACCTGGCGGCTTCTAATCCAAAAGCGCTTCAATCTTACGAGGATCTACTCGAATCCCTCGCCCGACACTACATGACCCAAAGAAAGTCACTTCTCTAGCGAACTACGCACTTACTAAACTTAGCATGATTTGCTTTTCCCTCAAAATCCATGACACCACTTTCGCCGTCGCATCATGCTCTTCCTCTGTTCTTGAATACACCAAGATGTCGTCTATGAAAACCACGACAGGCCCGATCGGAATCTTTGCTTTGAAACACCTATTCATCATATCCATAAATGCTGCAGGTGCGTTAATTAACTTGACGGCATTACGAGAAATTCGTAGTGCCCATACAGAGTCAAAACAACTGTTTTATGAATATCGACCTCCTTAACCTTTAAGCGGTGATACCCGGACCTCAAGTCGATCTTGAAAATACCGCGACGCCCTTGGTGATCAAACAAGTCATCTATCGTGGCAGCGGATACTTGTTTTTGTCGTCGACTTATTCAATGGCGGTAGTCTATACACATCCGCATCGTCCCATCCTTCTTCTTAACAAAAATCTGTGCCCCATACGTGAAACTGCCAGCCTAATAAAACCCCGATCAATAACTCCACGAATCGAGCCTTAGCTCCACCAATTCCTTTGGCGCCATCACATGCGGAGCAATAGACAGCGCGGCGATTGAATGTGAGATCTATCGAACTCTACCTCACGATCCGGCAAACACAGAAGCTCCTCGAAACACATCAGCAAATTCCTTAACGATGCGAACCTTCTCTCTGGCGGACTCTTTAGCCTCCAAGGCATACACGCATGAACCACGTCGCTTCACGGCCCTTCGACCATCTTCTCAGCTTTGGAAGCGGATACCACATTAGATAAGTAATCTCTCCTATTACCTATCATAGCCACCTCATCACCCTCAATCGTCTTAGAACCATAAACGGCGCGCAATCCAACCTCGCTTGGTACTTAACCAACCAATCCATCCCAAGAATCAGATCGAATTCCCCAAACGGTAGTTCCATCAGATCAGCAGCAAACACTACCCCTTGGAGTTCTAGGGGTACATCTCTAAACAATTTATTAATCAATCAGGTTGTTAACACATATTACTAGATATAAAGGTATCATACCCAAAAGGGTATACTGACTTACCCGAGTCCAAGATCATACCCAAAAGGGTATCATATCACTCCATCAAACTGTCTCAATTTATTAATCAATCAGGTTGTTAACACATATTACTAGATATAAGGGTGTTAGTTACACACCTGAAATAACAAAGGCTTTAATCCCAAAGAAACGATCTACAATCTTTAAACTCCTTGCTCCTAGAATCGGCCAAGCTTAGGGGTTAAGCATCTAAGACCATTCGGCCAAAGACTAAATAACCAAAGGAAACAATATTAAGCCATTACCTTACTCTTGCGAATGGTTTGGTTTCCAACCAAACCTCGAACCAACAGTGGTTCTCCTTCCCACAATCGGCACCCTATAAGACAAATAATTAATCCCTAATCACCTTTGACTTGATCGAAACAAAGATTGAACTAACAATACTAACACCAATCACTTACCCTCCACTTACCAATCAACCAAGCCCGAAAAGTAGCGGTTCCTCTTGCTTGCTTCCACACTCCAATGACCCTTGTTCAAGTTGAACAACCAACCAAGATCCACCCTTCAACGATATTCGGCCAAGAGAGCTACAAGGAGAGAGAGAGATTCGGCCAAAATGAAAACACAAGTTAGAAGAAATTTGGCAATCACCAAGGAGGTTAGGCTCATATCCTAAAAAAAATGAAGCAAAAGAAAAGTATGTTCAAGAAGAAGAAGAGAAACGGCCAAGGTTCAGAGAAGAAAAGAAAAAAATGCACAAGGGTAGCTGCTTTCGGTTTAAGAAGAAATGAATGGAGAAAGTGTTTGGAACATAAAGTTTAGGCTATAGTGTTTTTAAGCAAAGAAGAAGAAAATGAATATGACCAGAGAGGATAGAAGTTTCGGTTTACCTCACTGAAAGAAAAGGGGAAGAATTGGGAAGGGATATTCGGCTATCAAGTACTCTAAGAGAGAACAATGCAACTTTCGGCAGCCTTTGAAAACTTAGTCTTTCGGTTTCAAAAGATAAAGAACAAAAATGAGAGAAATTCACTTGTAACTCGATACACAAAAGCCAAAAAGAAAACCCTTTTCTTTGACACCCAAAAAGCCGAATATGCACAACATTCCAAAAGAAAAAACGGCACTCTCACTCCCCACTTCCCAAAACCGGCCACCCTCTCCCCCAACTCCCCAGCATTCGGCCATATCCCCCCAAACACTCCACTCCACACATTTCAAATGTGTTTACCAAGTCTTACTCCTACAATTACTCTTCACCCAACAAGCCACCATTTGACCAAGTCCAAAGTGGAATTTGAACTACACCCAACTCTTCCCTCCTATGCCGTCCAAAATGAAGCCAAAATGTGAGGTCTTTGCAGCTCGAACACTAGACCTCCACCCCATGCAGTTGACGCCACACCTAGCTCCCCAAGTAACGCATGCTTGCCACTTTGCCAGCTCACTTTTTGTTCAACAAAACACCAAATAAAACTCTTATACCCAGCTCCATCAGCTCCACGACTTAGGCCTAAAACAAAAATTTTCCTACCTACTCAGGCACACTCCTAGCCTACAATTAAGCCCCGACACTACACAAACAACAACACAGCACACTTAACACATGCAATATCATGCAACAACAAAATAGCCCCTAACCCAGCATATTACGAGGCCATCGGTGAGGTAAAACTAACCTATCTCACGATGGTCTAAACCCGACTTCGTTCCCTATTAGTGGGTGAACAATCCAACACTTGGTGAATTCTACTTCACAATGATAGGAAAGCGGCATCGAAGGATCAAAAAGCAGCGTCGCTATAAGCGGCAGGCGCCACAAGCCAGATTATCCTGTGGTAACTTTTACGACACCTCTAGCTTCAAATTCCGAAGGTCTAAAGGATCGATAGGACACGCTTTCACGGTTAAGTATTAAATGCTGGAAATCGAGAATCAAATGAGCTTTTACCCTTTTTTCCATCACGAGATTTACATTTCTTGTTGAGCTCATCTTAGGACACTGCGTTATCTTTTAACGGATGTGCCCGACCAAACTCCCACACGACAATGTCTTCCGCTGGATCAGTGGCGGCCAGACCTTGGGTCCAAGAGGGCGTGCCCGCCTCAGTCACGGAATAAGTAAAATAACATTAAAAGTAGTGGTATTTCAATTTATGAGCTCCCCACTTATCCTACACCTCTCAAGTCATTTCACAAAGTCGGACTAGAGTCATGCTCAACGAGGTCCTTTTTCCCGGTGATTACGCCAAGCCCGTTCCCTTGGTGTGGTTCCATTGGATAGTAGAAGCGGGGGCGAGTGGGAATCTCGTTAATCTATTCATCCGCGTCACTAATTAGATGACGAGGCATTTGGCTACCTTAAGAGAGTCATAGTTACTCCGCGTTTACCCGCGCTTGGTTGAATTTCTTCACTTTGACATTGAGCCTTTGGCGAGAAATCACGTTGCGTGAGCATCGCGGGGACCATCGCAATGCTTTGTTTTAATTAAGCGATTGGATTCCCCTTGTCGGTACTAGTTAAAGTCATTGTTAAGTCGCCGGGAAGGCCCCGAAGGCCGTTCGATCATCCCCGGCCGGCACTTTCGGCGACCCGCTCTCGCGCGAGGCGGCTTCGAAGCGATCTGCCGGCGGTAAGCGGGTTTGGGGCCAGGACCCCGTGCCTAACCCTCGAGCCAATCCTTTTCCAGAGGTTCACGGATCCATTTTGCCGACTTCCCTTGCCTACATTGTTCCATTGACTAGATGCGGTTATGAAATGCGGCCGAGGCGCGGACACCACGTGGCGTCACGGTGCTCTTCGACGGCTGGACCCTACCTCCGGTGGCCGTTTCCGAGTGGGCGGTAGTTAAGCGAAAAGATAACTCTTCAGAGGCCACCACCGGCGTCTCAGGACTCCCTAACATTGCCGTCAAGCTGCCGTGTCGGTTCAAAAATTTTAACGATTCCCTTTGAAGCTCGCGGTTGGGCGCTATCGGACGAGGCTTCCCGTCTCTTAGGATCGACTAACCCATGTGCAAGTGCCGTTCACATGGAACCTTTCCCCTCTTGGCCTTCAAAGTTCTCATTTGAATATTTGCTACTACCACCAAGATGCGCACCAGCGGCGCTCTGCCCGGGCTTTCGCCCGAGTTTCTTGGCGTCGTCACACCCTCCTACTCATCGGGGCTGGCCTTTACCGAAAGGCGGGTATAGGTCGCGCAGCAAGCGCCATCCATTCCGGGGCTAGTTGATTGGCGGTGAGTTGTTACACACTCCTTAGCGGTTTCGACTTCCATGACCACCGTCCTGCTTTGTCTTAATTGACCAACACCCTTTGTGGGTTCTAGGTTAGCCTTGCGATTGAGCGCAGTAACCTTGGCTTAGGTTTATCCCGCATCGCCGATTACGCTTACCAAAAATGGCCCACTTGGAGCTCTCGATTAGTGCGCGGCTCAGCGAAGCGGCGCGCCGTCCTACCTGTTTTAAAGTTTGAGAATAGGTCGAGCGTTGCGCCCCGATGCCTCTAATCATTGGCTTTACCGATAGAACTTCGCTAAGGGCTCCGGCTATCTTGAGAAAACCGGAGGCAACCGGCTACTAGGCGGTTCGATTAGTATTTAGCCCCTATACCGTCAGAACGAGCGATTTGCGTCGATATCGCTGCGGGCCTCCACGAGTTTCCTCGCCGCCCGCTTCGGGCATAGTTCACCATCTTTGGGTCGGCAGTGTGCTCTCACTCGAACCCTTCTCGGAAGATCAAGGTCGGTCGGTGCACGCGAGGATCACGCCAACCAGCTTTCTTGCGCCTTCACGGGTTTTCTAGCCCGTTGACTTCGCGCCACATGTCGGACTCCTTGGTCCCTTTGCGCGCGCGACCAGCGTCGATCCGTCGAGCGATCGGTGAACCGGCTCTCACCGTTCCACATCGGCCAGGGCGCATCGTCGGCCCCATCTACTTCCCTCCCAGACAATTTCAAGCACTCTTTGACTCTCTTTTCAAAGTCCTTTTCATCTTTTCTTGGCGGTACTTGTTGCGCTCTCGGTCTCGCTCGTATTTAGCCTTGGGCGGAATTTACCGCCCGATTAGAGCTGCATTCCCAAACAACCCGACTCGTGAAGCGGCGCCTCGTGGTGCGGCGAGTGCAGGCATGACAGAGCTCTCACCCTCTCGGCGCCCCTTTCCGGGGACTTGGGCGGTCCACCGCGTGAGCTCTTCCGGTTCACTCGCCATTACTAGGGAATCTGGTAAGTTTCTTTTCCTCCGCTCATTGATATGCTTAAACTTCAGTGGGTAATCCCGCTTTGACACGGGATCGCGATCACGAGCACCGTCCTTGCGATGCTTAGAAAGGGTTCAAGGGTCTCGATCGTCGAGCGCGCGCGACTCGAGCGAGGTTGCTTACGACATTACCACCGATGGTCGCGGCGATGATGGCGTCAGGACTCGGGTTTAGGCCAACCGCTAGTTTGTGGCGTCTGGGAGGCCAATTTACTCTCTGCGGTCGGCCCGAGGCCGAGGCTCGGGGTTGGATGGAGGCGACGATGCGTGACACCCGAGGCGGCGTGCCCTCGGCCTAATGGCAGGGCACAACTTGCGTTCAAAGACTTCGATGGTTCGCGGGATTACGCAATTCACACCAAGTATCGCATTTACGCTCGTTCTTCATCGATCACGAGCGAGATATCCGTTCGCGAGAGTCGTTCTATATATTTTGTGACAAGAGAACAACATCAACTGAAACGCGACACCACGAGCGGTGAGGCGACAAAGGCGTGCCCCTTTTTGTTTTGATTCCTTGGCGCGATTAGCGTGGGGTTTTGTTCGTTTGCCTCGAAGAGGTTGATCTTGACATCTCACCCCACCCAATGGGCAAGGGGCAGCGAGACCGACCGCTCGAGATGCGAGGTGGCGAGAGAAGCGCGGATGCACCGTACCACCTCGGTGATGTTCACAATGCGTTCGCGGATCGTTACTGCTGGCGGGTTTCGACAATGAGCCTTCGCGGGTTCACCTCTGAGAAACCTTATTCACGACATCTCCTTCCTCTAAATGATAAGGTTGATGGACTTCTCGCGGACGTCGCGGGCGGCGAACCGCCACGTCACCGTGATCGAACACTTCACCGGACCATTCAATTGGTAGGGCGGCGGGCGGTGTGTACAAAGAAGCGAGGCGTAGTCAGCGGTGATGACTCGCTTACTAGAAATTCCTCGTTGAAGACCAACAATTGCAATGATCTATCCCCATCACGATGAAATTTCAAAGATTACCCGAGCACAGCCGGGCCAAGGCTATAGACTTCGTTGAATACATCGGTGTAAGCGGCGGCGTGCGACCCAGAACATCTAAGGGCATCACGGGCTGTGTGTGCCTCAAACTTCCTTGGCCTAAAGGCCATAGTCCCTCTAAGAAGCTAGCCACGGAGGATCACCTCTAAATGATAAGGTTCAGTGGACTTCTCGCGACGTCCCTTTGCCTCAATTTCCCTTATGCAACCTGAGAATGAAATTTGACTGATTTATAGCCTAATTTTGTTGGAGACTACTGTAGCAAAAGCGCGTCCATGTGGGAGCACATTTGATGCATCTTGACGGTGCACCCTGCTAGAAGCGTTTTTGGCCACTGTTTGTTTAGAAACGTCTCCTCAAAATTATTTTGCCGGAGACTACTGTAGCAAAAGCGCGTCCACGTCGTAGCATTTTTCAATACGCATGTTGTTTTTGGCCACTGTTTGTTCAGAAACGTCTCCTCAAAATTATTTTGCCGGAGACTATTGGGCCAAAAAATTCAAAAAAAACAATCAAAGGGCCATTTCCCCAAAAACGCGTCCATGTCGGTAGCGTTTTTGGGGATCTGAGACAAAAAGCGCGCCAGTGGGATGCGTTTTTGTCCACCTCGGCAAAGCGCGTCCACGTGGCGCGTTTTTGCTGACAGCTGACCAAAGCGGCATGCAGCCAGGGGCGGCGTTTTTGTCCACCTCGACAAAGCGCGCCTCGTGGACTCGTTTTTGCGAGGTGGACAAGCGGCGTCTGCAGCTGCCTGGTCGTATCCCAAAAATACTGCCCGGCGTGGGCGTGTTTTTGGAAATAGCTACTGATTGTTTTTGAATTTTTGGCCCAATAATCTCGACAAAATAATTTTTGAGAAACGTTCTGAACAAGCGATGACCAAAAATAACATGCGTCTTGGCAAATGCTACAGCGTGAACGGCTTTTTACTACGATGATCTCGATAAATAATTTTGAGGAGGCGTTCTGAACAAACAATGGCCAAAAAGCGCTTCGGCGAGTGCATTGTCGACATCGCGTCTTGAAAATGCTCCCGCGTGGGCGCTTTTTATGATGATCTCGACAAAATGAGCTATAAACATCGATCAAATTCATTCTCGAGTTATAAGAAAGTGAACAAAAAAAAAATTGAAAATGAGTGAGCGTATTAATCTTTGTTTGCCTACTACGGTGAAGTTACGTGACACGAAAATGGTATTGTTTTCTTATCGAGAGAACACGGTCTGCGTGAGTTTTAATCGGAACATCGATTTGGTAGAACTTAAATAAAAAGAATTAGGTGTAAAATATTTGGAACAACGTGATGAAAGTTCGATGTATTAAGTATAGATTTTGCGCTTGGTTGATCTGGTGAGATATGAGTCGTTCGACATCAAAGGTGCTCTGGGCTTTGAGGCAATGGTGGAGACTCATCTTGCAAGTGGATCACCCTATATGGAGAGTATATGTAGAATTTTCATCTCTAAATGATCTTTACGTGACCTCGACATCTCTGCCATTCGAGGGAATACCGACCCCAAGCCGAGACACTCTGTAAGTGGGA
Organism: Gossypium sturtianum; assembly: GCA_025698515.1. Taxonomy (NCBI): domain Eukaryota; kingdom Viridiplantae; phylum Streptophyta; class Magnoliopsida; order Malvales; family Malvaceae; genus Gossypium; species Gossypium sturtianum. The sequence continues at coordinate 33,162 of JAOWAD010000097.1, read as the reverse complement.
GGCAAAACACGAAGTGCCGGGTGTGCGGTCGTAGTATGGAAAACATAACCCCACTGCCACGACACTCGGTTGGTGGATGGGACATGCATATCCGTTAGTCGGCGTCCGATGATAGAAATACGTATTGGGGGCGTCGTCAACTTCTAGTGGTTGGCAATCCACATACGATTGGAATCTGTGCGAAAGATGTTTAAGGAGGGATGATGTACTCCCAGCGACATCCACCCGGCGAGGGCCCTCGTTTGTTGCGGGTTATAGAGGTCGGACGATGGTTCGATGTGGATCCACCTCGGGAGCGGGGAAGCGGTGTAGAAGTTGGATTATTTTACGAGCTGGGCCCGTTCTAATTGTACCTAAAGGCGTTGAGGCGGTTCAAGCGAAGAAGAAGAAGATCGCTATTCGAGGCGTACTAGCCTCCGGCCCACATGCATAATGTCGATCTATCTCAAGATGATGCATTGGAGTTTCCTGAACTAACACACCGGACGCATGACCGTACAGATTCTTCGTTGGATTCCGACCAATTAGAAGTTGGTAACCTATTTTCCAACAAGAATAATTTTCTTGCTGCATTGAAACAGTATAGCATTAAGAACGGGGTTAACTACAAGGTGGTTAAATCGAAGCTCGATAAGTTCGAGGCGAAGTGTGCAGTGCAAGATGGCACATGTTCATGGAAAATCATGGCGTCATTGAAGAAAAGGACAGGGTTGTGGGAGGTAAAAAAGTACAAAGGTCGACATACATGTCTTGCCGGTACAGTACCCCTATATGTTCAGTGATTTCGAATAACAGTAATAATATGTAATGTTGTATTGTTTAACGTACTTCGTTGATAGGTGTAACACAAGATCATCCGAAGATGGATTCAGACATGTTGGCTGACATAATAATCCCGACGTTGAAGGCGATCCAAAGACTACGGTGCGGCCTTAATTGGCGATGTTAAGTAGCCAATTGGGGTACCACGCCCTCTTACGAAAGGCTTGGATAGCCAAGCGGCGTTAGAAAAGTTACGGGTGGGTGGGACACTTCATATAATGAAGTGTGGCGGTGGTGTCGAATCTTTGGAGAGATATGTCCCGAGCGACATAGCGGACAAGAAAGCGGAACTGCGTACTACAGCGATGCGTGCGCTCCTTGAATCGCGCGGTGTTCAAGCGTCACATTACGGACATTTAAGCAATGCGAGATACCTTTAAATACTACAAGCCATTGTTACAAATTGTGGTACCTTCATGTATGGTAGATATCGCGTGTCGAACTTGAATGCCGCGAGTTTTATTTTCTTTGCTCTGTGATTTTGAGAACTAATTTAATGCTTTTTGTCTTCTTTTTTGGTATTTAACGCTGATTTTTTCATGTTAACGTTCCTAATAAAGGCATTTTTGAAATTTTAAGATCATGCGATTATTATCACGATTATCCATTTCCATGTAAAAGCGCTTTATTGTTCTTTTGCGAGTGCCTATAAATCTTGCAATCATCGAGTGAATCATGTTCAAGCGTATTTACTCAAAATAGGCTGTTTTTACATTATAGGCGTTTTTATTATCAAGTAAAGGAAATTTTGAAAAATAAAGGTAATATTTAGTATTTAGAGCTTTGAAAAGTCGCACCTTAATTTATGGGGTTTTGATTTTCTCGTTGAACCTAAATGGCGAATTTAAATAAAAATTAAAAGGAAAGATTATTCTCGAGGTTCAAAATGTTGTGTCTAACTACGAGATGTGACATTTTGTTATCTCGAGATAATTTAATTAAAGCGAGTGCAAGGACCTCGATATTGAAAGTCCATTAATAAAATCCATTTACAAAATAGTCCAAAACAAATATTGAAAGTCCAATTACATTTTACATTGGCCCAAATTCTGATTGTAGCCCAAAATTAAGAGTCTATTCACAAATAAGACCCAGACCCGAATAAACTAACCTAGCCCAATTCCTAACAAGACCAGAATGGCCCAATACCTATTCAAAGATTGGGCGGTCGAGTTCAATGGCCCAATGATCGACCCAATTTGAGACTTCAGAAATTCCAAAGGCTTCTAGGATTTTCTAGCGCCCTTTTCCCCACGCACGCCCCGCGTGCATCTGCGCCATGATCACCACGCCTGCGCGCCCGGCATCGACAATGGCCTCCTCCACGGCTATACACCTGCGAGCAGCGGCAATAATAGCAACAAAGAATAGCGAGAATGTAGAATGCGATAGAAGATTTCAAAAAAAAAAAAAGTGTATTTCATTTTCCGGCTATGAAAAGCTAAAGATTATCTGATAAAAATTTACACGCACTCATATAAAAATCTGAGAATCCAAAAGCGAGAGAAAAATTTTGAAAAGGTGATTTGGTCTTGATAATCTTTTTCTTTCGTTTTTAGATCTTTGTTTTTCTTCCGTTTATGTCAAAATCTAGAAAGAAATAAGGGGTTTACCTTACGTAAAATGGACCGTCAGTTTGCTTTCTTAGTAAGTGTCCGAAGCAAAGAGGTCCTTCGAGGTTGGGAATGTGGAAGCATTGATGCAGTTTGAAAGAGAGTATTCAATTTTGATTAAACATTATTTTTTGATTTTGTTTTTATTTCAACTAAGTTTGTTTTAATTCTATGTTTTATTCCTTATAATTTATTTATTTTCTTAAATAAAGACCGATTTAACATAGAACTTGAAATATTTTATTAATTTTACATTGTTTTAATATATTATTTTATATTTTCATTTATATATTTTTATTAGTTTTACTATGATTTATTTTTAATTTTTTTATTATTACTTTGTTTTAAGATTTGTATAATGTTTAATTTAAATACTCTTATATCTTATTATTTTATGCATACATATGTAATTTATGATAAAATTATTTCTTTTATGCATATATTATTGATTTTACATTATTTTATGTATACATTTTATTTTAAATCTATCTATATGTACGTTTTCTTATAAATCTAGTTAAATAACATATCTTTTAAAGCTTCAATCTTATTTATATTTTGCTCATTCCAAAAATTTTCATCAGAGACATAAATTACTTATATTAAGTTTTATGCATATATATTACTTATATTATTTCTATTTACCATTTTGTATCACGGTTTATTTTCCAAAAAATGGTTTAAACACATATATTTCGAATCGTTTGTAATAGGCCCATTTATTCAAGCCCATTTCAAAATAAACTAAATTAAACTAAATAAAACCAATAATAATAGTCCAATAATAATGTCCATTTACAATTTTCCAAGCCCAAACCAAATTAAAGCCCAATAAAATACCTAAATCCAAATTACATCACCCAATTTAAAAATCCCAAAAATAGGCCAAATTCGGCCTAGTATTGGCCAATGAAATTACGGCCCGAATGGCCCAATCGAGATTTGCATCGGAAACCTGGAATATTCGAGAATAGCTTAGCGCCTTTGCCATACGACGGCTTCTCCGTCTGACCTCGTCCACCTTACAGTGGTACCTCCGCTTTAGCGCACACCTACCACAGATCGGCAATAACGAATAACAATGGAATATTGTAGAAGAAAAATGTGTATTTCATTTCTTTCAATTTGGCTATAAAAAGCCAAGCATTTTCAAGTGGGACTTATTAAGAAGATGATTTTAGAAAGTTACGGGGTTCTATGAAGGTTCGAGTTCAAGTTGGGCCTTAGTAAAAGTTTGTGTTTAAGCCTATTAAGGAGAGATAGTAAGAGGCATCAAGGCTTATGGAAATAAAAAGAGTAAATTGGTAGCATAAATGAGGATATGGCAAGGAGGTTATGGCATCAAGTGAAGTACCTTGAGGGAAGAGGTTCAAATCCTATCTTTTGCAAATTTTGGATTTATTTTTGTTTGCTCTTCCAAGTGTCAACCATGACATTATTAAAGGAAAGAAATAAAAGAAAAATGAAATGATGACTAAAAAGATAAGGTAAGGAGGAAAACAAGGAAAAAGAAATGAAAGAAATAAAAGAAAAAGGATAATAAAGAAGTGGGAAAATAATAATGATGGAATTTGAAATAATGGAGTAGGTGAAAAAAAATATAATGATGAGATTTGAAAAGAATGGGGTAGGTGAAAAAAAATGCATGGAGGGTGTAATAGCCCGATTTAGGGGATAGTTGGAACAGTGATCTCGGAATCACTAAACCGAGGATAGAGAAAATTATTTTCATGTTATTCTATGTGTATAACATGTTTATAAACATGCATGAATTTTTTGGTGTCTCAATTTTAGCGATTGGGGGCTTAATTTTGAAAAAAGGACTAAATCGCATAAAGTGCTAAAGTTTAATTTTAATTGCTAGAGGAGCAAATTGACTAAGAAATATTAATTGGAGGTCCTTAAAAGTACAATTTAGCCTTGTCTAAATGAGTAGGCCGGCCAAAAAAAAAATAGGGACAAGATCATTTATTTTGGTCAAAAGTTAGTGATGTTAGGTGTTTTAAATGAATAGAATAAGAGGAATAAAGATGTCATCATCTTTTCACTATTCTTACATCTTCATCCACCGAAAATTGAAGAAAATAAGGGTTATGGAGCTCAAAATTTTCAGCAAACATTTCTCCTCACAAGTAAGTGATTTTTATGATCTTGCTTGATACAAAATTGTACTTTTGGAATCCCCAAAGCTTAAGCTAGCTAATGAGGGGATTAATTTGTAACATGGTTGAGAGTCTAGGGACTTGCCATGAGAGATTTTATGCTGGTTCCAAGGTCTCAAAGTACTTTATCAAAGGTTCAATCAAAAACCTATCCCTCGTAATTGGTGACTCGAATTTTTGGTGTCGCGGAGAGCATCGCGTTCTGAGTTCGAATAAGGTGTGTAATCTCATACCCTTCCATATACATATACGAAATGGTGTGTAAAGTAACACCCCTACACGTATTCGTTGTCGGAATAGGGTACAAGGCATTACTGGGAGTTAAATATCTAACCTTCCACCGCAATTTTAAAGCGAGACCAATCCACATCAACCAATCCAATTCAACATATTTTCAAAATAGATTCATGCATATTTATAAGATAACATCAACACATACCAAGCCAATGTTTGCTAGCCATACCAATAGTGACCTTACATTCATTTTATATTAACATTACTTTATTAGCTTATACATGCCATTGATTTCCAAAATAAAGTTTCTTTATATCACAGAAATCTTGAGGTGATAGTGTGATGTATCTCCTACCAAGATTCGACCTTGAGCTCTTAACACTACAAAGCAGGGAAAAGGAAGCGAGGTAAGCACTTTGTGCTTAGTAAGCCCATATAACAAGAATTATACTTACCTAATATTTTCAATGCAATGCAATAAACATTCATATATCCATTCAATGCACTATTACCTAACATGCACAAACTCAACTTTCAAGTTAGTCAATAATTTCCATGTATTAGTAATATATACCATGATTGATGAACTCATCAATACCATGATTTCCATTCCCTTATTCTTTTCCATATTTATCCGTTGAATTTCATGGAATTTTAGATGGATTTTCATAGGTACACTTTTAGTGTACAAATTGAATCCGTCAATTCATATTTATGTGCGCACATTTCTATTTGAGAGCACACTCCCATGAACCTCATCTTTACTGGCGGGATTACCAGTCGAGCTAAATCACTGTAATATAAACTCATAGAGTATTGTCGGGATTACGGTCGAGGCTAAATCCACCCAGCGACAATTACTCTAATGAGCTTGAATCTGAATTACAGTCCGAGGCTAAATTCGGACCCTAATTGGATTACCGTCAGGGCTAAATCCATTTTCCACATATTCTTGGGAGGCTATATCGGGGATAGGATCACCCGTCGGGCTAGATCCTTTTTACCGTCAATTCCTTTTGAGAGATCCATCGAATTTTCCATTCATTCAACGGGATTTCTTCCTTTTTTTATCAAATATACCAATGTATCATCAATTTTCATACAATGAACATTCAAATTATATTCACATCAAAAACATACATTTCAAGCATTTAAGAATATAATTCAAGTTACATGAACTTACCTCGATACTAGTTCATATATAAAATCTACTAATCCGGGACTTTTCCTTTCCTCGATCTAACCGTATTTGAGTTTTCTCGATCTAAATGAATAAATTCAATCATCAATTCAATACATTTCATGTTCACATGTACCATTTTCTATAATTCTATTATTATTTTTAGTTCATTCAAAACTTGTCTACTTGAGTCATAGTCACTAAATTATTTTTATCTTGAGCTACAGAACTTCAAATTTAGATCCGTTAATTTTCCTAAAACTAGACAATAAGTCTGAGTTTATTCTTTAAAGTCACCCCTATTCTGCTGTTTGACAGTTCTGACCCTTCTTCACTAAAAATTAATTATCTCTTCATACAGGATTCGGATGATGTTCCCGTTTATTTCAATTTAAAATAGACTCATTAATGATTCTAAACATATAAATTTAATCCCTAATTATTTTTATCAATATTTGATGATTTTCTAAATTTAAAACAGAGGAACCAATTCATTCTGACCTTGTCTCACAAAATTTATTATATCTCATGATTTACATATCTATTGCTTACACTGTTTCTTCTATGAAAACTAGACTCAATAAGCTTTAATTTCATATTTTGTTCATCTTCTAATTCAATTTCTACAATTTATGGTGATTTTTCAAAGTTAGTCTACTGCTGCTGTCCAAAACTGTTTTAGTGCAAACTGCTTATTACCAATTTCCCCTAAGCTTTCAATAAATGATAATTTCATCCCTGCTCAATTAACTTCTCAATTGAGCTGATTTCTCTCAATTAAAACTTTATTCTATCACTTTAAACTTCTTTATAACCTTTGGAAATCAAATTTCAGTAATAGACTTTAATTCCAAATATTTTCATAATTTAGATCCTAAAAAATCAATTTCTATTGGAATTACCTAATAAAATCATCTCATAAACAATTTAAAGCTTAAATTTCATGCTAATTCATCATAAACTTACAGCACTAAACCATGGTAACTTTCAATTTCATCCATGAAATCAAAACTAATAGAATTTAATAGTAGGACCTAGTTGTAAAAGTCTTAAAAACACAAAAATTACAAGAAATAGGCAGGATTAACTTACTTGCAGTAAAAATATGAAAAACCAGCTTAATGAAACCCTTCTATGGTGTTTTTGCTGATGAGAATGCAGAAAAATAAAGAGAAATCTAGATAATTCCACTTTAGTCCTAGCTTTATTAAGTAAATTTTGCAATATTCCAATTTTGCCCTTAATTCTTCTTATTTTCTTGCTGATTTCATGCCCTTGCCATCCAGCCCAAATAGACCTTGGGTCTATTTTCCTTTAAACCCTCTTTCTTTTATCATTTAAACTATTTAATCATTTTTCATAATTTTGTATTTGTTACAATTTAGTCCTTTTCATTTAATTACATACTCAAGCGTTAAAATTTTCTAAAGAAATTTTAATACCACATTACTAACATTTTATAAATACTTATAAAAATATTTCCTACTCAATTTTATGAGATCAAGGTCTCGATACCTTGTTTTACCCAATTCCTTCAATAATTCCTTTTTCTAACTAACCACTAAATCGGTAAAATTTTTCTATCGATATTTTAATACGATTTTCCTATCATATAAATATTCATGCAAAAATATTAAAATAAATTTCTCTTTAAACGGATTTATGGTTCTGAAACCATTGTTCCGATAACCTTGAATTTAGGCCATTCTGGGTAATCTCACACTTCTCTGAAAGTTTGTATGAAACATGCTGTTAATCGGTGAAAATACCGAAGAAAACTAAAAAGCGGCATCCGTAATCACTTTCGGGTGTGCGTATGATCGTAGTAGTAATCGTATTTAAGTAATAAAACAATTTCGGTTTGAAGCAGTGATGTGTTTTGAAAAATCACTAAAAATAGGAGAAAAGGAATTATAAAGTGAATAAGATATAAAATTAAAGCTTACTGTGTCTATTTTAATATGGAAGAAGCGGAGAAGGAAAAGGAATTTTATATTCTGAGATATCTTAATTTTAGTGAGACTAGTTCTTATTAACTTTGGGGTTCACTGATCTGTTTTGGAAAAATCATATAAAATTGTAAAAAATGAATTATAGGTTATAATTTATATGTATGGATTCCTTAGTGAGCCTATTTTCAAGAGAAACAAGTTGTAACAGTATATGAAAACTGTACAGTGATATATTTGAAATTAAGTTAAGAGAGGTTAGAATCATTGGATAGTGAAACAAGGGAAATTTTAAGGAATAAACTGTACTAAATGGCTTGGCCAAAAATTCTAGAAACATTACAGTAAGAAGATATATGAGTTTAGTTTCAAGGAAATTTTACGGATCTAAATTTCAAGTTTCCTAACTTTCGAGTTATAATCAATTTAGTCGATTATGGCCTTGAGATGGACAGTTTTAAATTTTTATGCCCAAATTAGTAGTTAAGTCGAGTGCGAAATTACCCGTTTGGGCCTAAAATGGATTTTTAACCCAATAGTTCTAAAGAGACCCAAATAGAATTATGTGCCACTCGAGCGATAGTAGGCCTTGAAACACCGTTGAATATGAAATTACCAAAATTACCCTTGGAGGGTAAATTGCAGAATTACCCTTGGTGGGTAAAACTACGAATTTACTCTTAGAAGGTAAATTGCCGAATTACCCTTGGTGGGTAAAACTACCAAAATTACCCTTGGAGGGTAAATTGCAGAATTACCCTTGGTGGGTAAAACTCTGAATTTACCCTTGGAAAGTAAATTAAGAATTACCCTTGGTGGGTAAAACTATCGAATTTACCCTTGGAAGGTAAATTCTTGAATTACCCTTGGTGGGTAAAACTCTTTGAATTACCCTTAGAGGGCAAATGCAGAAATACCCACAGGTTGTGCAATTCTTGAAATACCCACAGGTTGCAAAATTATTGAAATACCCTTGGTGGGTAAAACTTACGAATTTCCCTTAGAGAGTAAATTACGAATTACCCTTGGTGATACGATTACGAATTATGAAAATGCCCTAATGGGTGAATTACGAAATGTCCCTATGGACCGAATTCACGAAAATACCCTTTATGGGCCAAATGTGATATTTGATATATGGGCGGTTTGATATTTGTGATATGGGCGAGAGTGTGTAATTTCACACTTATCTCATGGGTTAGATATTATACCGTAAGCATTATAATAAATCATAAAATTTGTAAAATAAAAAAATACGGTATAATAACACTTTTTGTGTAAATGCATGGCGGTATTAAGGTTGTAGGAATTCTGGTTTGCCTTTAATGGGTTATTTTGTTAAAAAGTGATATTTTGGGCCATATGAATTATTTTGATAAATTGGCCAAGTGTGAAATTTGAAAAAAAAAAAAGGCCTCATGTGATTAATGGGCCAAAATTTTGCTAGATCGATTAATGGGCCAAAACTTGCTAGATCGATTAATGGGCCAAAATTTGCTAGATCGATTAATGGGCCAAAATTTGCTAGATCGATTAATGGGCTAAAATTTGCTAGATCGATTAATGGGCCAAAATTTGCAAGATAAGCAATGGGCCAAATTGTTAAGATTGATTAATGGGCCAAATTGCTAGATTGCTTAATGGGCCAACTTGTATTATGGGCCTTATGATGAAATTATTCTATGAATATTGTTATGCTTTGTATATGCATACATGATTGCATGGATTGGGATAAAATTGAAGAGAAGTGCTAGTGGCTCTTACAATCTAGTTCGGTGACTCTGTCACAATCCGATTCGGTGGCTCTGCCACAATCTATTCGGTGACTCTGTCACAATCTAGTTCGGTGGCTCTGCCACAAACATTTTAAATGGCTTTATGCACGCATTGGTGTGTTAGCGGGGTGGGTTGACTTGATCCCCACAGGTGTGCTAGTTGGTACGGGAGGTGTGTAGCGGATGGAAATTTGGTTTGGTTTGGGATTTGCATATCATATGCAAATTATATACATGCTATTATGTTATAATTGTAAATGGGCTTAGGCCCAAAATATTGCTATGTGTGTTACGACCCGGTGGATGATGGTAAAGGGATTACACACTTTGAGTTCTTGTAACTCACCCCCTTTCTCTTAACCTTTTAAGGTAATGCTCAGTGACATGGACTTGGGCCTTGGATGACTCGATGGAGACCATACTTTAGAAATGGTTTATTTGGACTTCGGACTACTTTCTTGTTTATTTTATTACTCTACTATTTTGGGTTAAATGTTGTAATCGGGCCTCAGATTTTCTTTCAAAATGTACGCAACTCTATTCCCAAAGCGTCCCATTTTAAATAAATTGTTTATTTCAAATATATTTTCACAACCAAAAGGTTTTTAAAGAAAATTACATTTTCAAGTAAATAACAATTGCTTAAGTGTTTTGGGTTTTAACAAAGAAATTGTATGAAACACCCCAAACCCGGCCCATGAGCTTTGACGGTTGGTATGTTCCTCAATTAAACCGATTCAAAATTCTTTTGATCCTTAGGAAAAACTTGTGTGATTCTTAAAAAAATATTGTTTAGGTTGGGCTTGTTTTGAAAACCAATTTATCTTGTGTTGAAATCCATTTTATTTTTTTAAGGTGACAAAATATTTAAAGTTTATTTTAAAGTAAATTTACTTAAGCTTTAGTTGATAATAATTCATAAACATAATAAATAAAAGTAAAAATAAAGAAATTCAACTATGGCCTTAATACATCAAATAAAACCCAAAATAAAATTATAAAAGTACTTAAATGAAATAAAATGTCCAAATTAAATAAAACTTCAAGCGATCATGGCCACCACAAGTTACTGCCGTCTCGGTCCATCAACATTCATCACACGAAACATGTTAAGACAGCGGGGTGAGTCATGGAGACTCAATGTGTAACCAACACTAAAATTTAATAGATCGGGCATACCATATCGTTATCACATGCATATTCATATCTGAGATAAAGTAATGATGCAACCAGTACCCAAACCTAGATTCCATCAGCTACACATCCCCGTACCAACACACACAAGTGGGGACTACTAAGTCAACCCTCCACCGCTACACACCATCGAAGCGATCATTGCGATCGGCGTACTCATCGCCCATATAAAATTAGTGGCATAGCCACGGATGATATAATTGTGTCATGAGACACCACATTCGAATAATGTAACAAGTTACCACATTCGGATAGTGAAACAGAAGTCACCACATTCACTTCCCCTTTTTCATATAACCCGAATGCCCCATATCATTCATATCATGCATATCATACTTAAATTCACATTCTTGTCACTTTTCACATGTTAAATATAACATATTTCATAATCCTAGTAGGAGTAGGAAGCGTGCACAGTAGTACTTTGTACGTAACACGGTACCTTAGCCATATTCACATTCTTATAAGCATGCATATATTAAATTTTTCCATAAATCTTATTAAAAGTTAGTCACGGGATACACACACGATTTGTTTAACGAAGTCCTTGAAATCTCAAAAAATCGATCTATTGCCTTAGATCTTAAGTCCTACATTAAGGCAAACCTTAATATGTTAACATAAAGCCTATTAGGCTATAAAACCAAATCGATGGGATTTGTACACTTAAAAGCCTACCTTGTTGCCGTCTGTCTTAAGAATCAAGTCCAGAAACTTTGTTTGTGTTCCTTCTTGCATTAGGCCAACATTAAATCACATCATAGGTTAGTTTGACCTTTTAAACAATTATGAAATAGATCTAGATATCAAAAGCAGGCCTATGGCGGTTGTATGAAACACTTACCTTGCGATTTCAAATCCAGAAAGTGATTTCTTAACTATGGAGATATCGACAACCTATATACATATGTTAGATCCGATTGTAATATTGAATCATAATACATGGCATTTGGCGAATGTCTTAAGCTCTTACCTTAAATCTTAAAAGTCTGAAAGATCTTTTCTTGATGTAAATCAACACATAAATCCGGAACCTCCTTCCATAATTCAACGAAATTAATAATAGAGATTAGTCCTAAATTTGATAAACAACATATAAAGAATGGAAACCAAATTTGGATCTTACCCTTACTTGATGAAATCGACAACACCTTTGCTAGAAGCCTCTTAAAGAAATCGGCTTTGATGACTAGTTGATAATCTCAAGGTTTGGCTTTTGGGATTCAATGGAGAAATCGGCTAGGGCTCTCTTGATGTATTTGATTTCCACAAAAAATAAAAAAAAAAAAACTTGAGGTTTTAGACACTTGGTGGACTATAGATTCGACAACAATTGAAAGAGAAGAGAGGATTTTTGCTAAGAAAATTCGTGAGAGAGATTAGAGAAGGAGAATGAATGAATGGCCTTAGTTCTCCTCTTTGTGCCGAAATTACTAGGCCAAGAGTCCCTTACTTGGCCATCACTCTTCTATTTTGATAGGTTTATCTCTTTAATTTAAAATTAAAGAATAATCCTTATTTATCTCTTGAAAATAATCCAAAATAAATCCACTATTTATCCCTATTTAGTCAAAATTTAAAGAAAATTTCTTTTATTTGTTTCCCATGTGACTCGAACTCGGGCCCAATACCCTTGTATGTGGCGCCATTTCAGAAGGCCACTAAGTGGCATCTCAAGCCACTTTTCCAAGCTTTGTTTGTGTGTCATATTTCACACACATTTTCTCTTAAGGCCACCTTGCCTTAGTTTCCTCTTTTAAACTTTAAAACTTAACATTTTCTAGGACATTTCCTTTCATTTCTAAGTTTCCAAAAATTTTAGTTTCCCTCTTTAAACTTGACATTTCCTTACATTTCAAAGTTTCGAAATGTTCACTTTCCTCTTTTGAATCATTTCTAAATCATTTCCTTACATTTCCTAGTTTCCAAAAATGTTCACTTTAAACTTAACATTTCGGAGTTTCCAAAAATGCTCAAATTACATTCATAACACATAAGACATGTCATTTATTACAATTAAACCGAAAATGCATAGGCCCTTTTCGGGGATGTTACTTTGTAATTCTCAAACAAGTTTTTAACAATATCAAAGATGGTTTGAAAAAAAACTTCCATGTGACACACAGATCCGGGCTTAACGTTTAGGCGAGGTTTGGGGTGTTACACATCTTGAATCTGAAAAATTAAAAGAAATCGAAATAGAATTACGAAAGGTGATTCTCGATTCTCAATAATCTTTTTCTTTTTCTTTAGCTTTTCTCTTTTATTTTGGATCTCTGTGTTGTTTGCTAGTGTGAAAATCTAAAAAGAAAAGGGGTTTACTGTATAAAGTGAACCGTCATTGCTTCCTTCATCGAAATCGGAGTGAAGAGTGCAGTGAGGTTGAGAATGCAGAAGTTTTACGGCCCGATTTCATAAGGAACTTTGAATAGGCACAGAGTCAGTCATGAGTCTGTCACTAGTCACCGATTGCTATAGTGCTTTAGTGGTGGACGGTGTGGGTTCTTTTGATCTTGGCGGAGAAAGGGGGTAAAGCAGGGGCTAGGGCTTTGGTTTCAAAGAAAGAGGTGAGTTTACTGCTTTGTTTTTTTAAGTTTTTTTAAAATTGTTTGGAGCAGCGCCTTTTCAAAATATTTTTATTTGCCATCTATAAGGTTATACTAGTTAAATTATTTTGAAATCTATTCTATAAGGTTCTAATTTATTTATTTGCCATCTATGTATTCTATAAGGTTAAATATAAGGTTCTATAAGGTTATTAGAGTGGATTTGTAGGTAGTGAGAGTACTCTCGGTAGCTTCTTTGCGTTCGACGCTAGTTTTGAATTCAGCCAAATACACTGTGATAATCTCCCTTTATCTTAAGATAAAACACCTTTGAATCTCCAGGGAAGCCAGAAGGGATGAGTGTGGTGTCAAGGAGTTTCAAGATCCATACGGATCGAGGAGAGCCTAAAGCCAAAACCTTAAGGAAACTTTCTCTCTTTTCCCATCATTTGCATAGTTCTCTTTTTCTTCTTTTCTTTTTCACCATTTCTTCAACCCTTCTCTTCTTCTTCACTCAATATTTTTGATGGCCGAATCTTGCTTGATCTTTTCTCTTTAAATAGTCGAAACAATTAAGCACTTTCACAACTAACCATCAAATTTTCATTTTATGCGATTAAGCCCTTTTATTTAATCGGACACTCAAACAACGAAATTAAAACACGAAAATTTAACACAAGAAAATTCACATATAATAAGCACTGAAAATAATTTTAAAATATTTTTGGACTCGGTTTGTGGTCCCGAAACCACTTTATTAGATTAATGTCAAAAATCGGACTGTTACAATGAGAGTAAGGGGACTAAAAAAATTTACCCATTCTCTAGCAGACCCAACCAAATATTAAGCCCGTTTGGTAAGCCAGAGCCTGTTCAAAAAATAGACTTAAATTTTTGTTCAAACCGATCAAATTATATATATTAAACTTCGCGCTCGACCCAATTTTTTTAAAACTACATATACCAAATCAAACTATGTATTTGACTTGGACTGTTATTATGAAATTATATATGTTAAACTCGCGCCAAACCCTTGATGTTTCATCCCTCCACTATTTTGCAAGTCCTTGAAGCCAAACCTCAATTCTAGCGTGGGCGAATCCTTGTTAGCGAAGGATCAATTGTTAACTAGCGTGAGGAGCAATTGAAATTGCTTGAATCGGTTACTCATCAAGGTAAGTAAGTGCTAATATTTGGCCATAGGCCATTTTGGTTATTAAGTATTGACCAATTATGTACCATGATTCTTAGGGGCAAATCGTAAGTCTGAGAGGAGCCTTTGAGATTTTAGATCGTTTGGTAAGTAAGTTAAATTGTAGTTATTCACGAGATCTTGTATTATGACGTTTAACCAAAGGATTACGATTAAGTGATTCTGATGGGCGTGGATACCAGTCAAGGAGGACAAAAAGCCCCATCCCAAAGTTTAAGAAAAGAGCGGTTTTAAGCGTTGTTGGGATTGGCAGCCGGGGTGTGGGCGGCGATGAAAACTATAGGCAAATAGCCGTAGTTTCGCTAGGCGATAGTGTCGGGATCGAAGGGTTAGAGCTTCAGGTTATAAGGTGTGTAGTTAGCCATTGTTTCTGGGATTTGCGTGATAATTGCACGTGTTATATGTTTGCTAACAAGTGCGATTAAATGTGAAAATGATACCCTTAAAGGTATGGCAATGACGAGTAAGTGGCCGATTCTTTTTGTGTGATCATTGTTATAAATATGAGTGCATGCCTATGTTTGTGAATGACATGCACATGCATCATCTCTTCATTATATCATGTGACATGCGCATGGATGGGTAATGAATGAAGGGCGGGGTGTGCTTGAGTCGTGGTTGATGTCGACTTTGTGCTACATTGTGGATTAGCGGGCCCGGTCGGCGTTGTGGATCTTTGCGATTAAGTTCGCATGGTTACCTTGGTTGATATGGGCTTTATGCCATATCGTGGCTTGATGGATTGCTGTGTGCTCCATCGTGGGTTGATGTTAGCTACGCGCTACATCGTGGATGGCATTGGTTGCCTTTAGGAGGGAAAAGGAGAGGGTGATTCGATAATCCCCTGGTGTGTGGTAGGCTGGATACGGGGGTGTGTAGCGGATGGACTCTAAGTTTGGGTTGGGTTGCATGATTGCATAATTCCGCATATGAGTTGGTGTGGAAATGGGCCAAGTCTAGTGATCAGTGGATTGATGAGAAAAGGGGCTTAGCCCAATACTTGAATATGACCTGATTGTGGGCCAAGCCCAGAACGTGGTAATATCTGATTACATTTACATGTTTCATTTGATAATTGGGATGTATGTGGTTAGCATGTGGGTGGATTTCGATGGTTTAATTGCACACTGAGTCTGTATGACTCACCCAATTGTTTATCCAACATCGCAGGTAACATGTAGATCGGACCGGGTTGGAGTGGACACAGGGTGGCCCATGCAGAGGACGTTTTAAATATTTCTCTTTATGCATGTTATTATCAAGTACTTGGATTAGTTGTTTTTGTAATAAGGGCCACTTTTGATTTAAAGTACTCTATTTATGATTGTTAAAGTTTATACTATACTTAGAAATATTTGCACAAATGATTCATATTATAACAACTTATAATAATGCTTTAATTCGGAAATTATTAACAAGCTTATATTATTTGTTAATTTTTATGGACCACAGATTTTCAAAAGCTAACAAAATTTCAAGTTTTAACTAAGACAAAAGATTTCCCAAAGATTTTACTGCGATGACATACGAGATCGGTCGGGGCTTGTGGGCGGGTTTGGGGTGTTACATATATGATTTGAGTGCAGTTATAACTCGAATAGCTTTGTATTATGCTAGACAATAGCTGGTGGCTTTGTAACTATTTCAAGACCTGACAATTAATCCATCTTCTCTCTTCACATTCCTATTTTCCCATCTTTCTCCCACCAAATTGCTTATCTTGTTTTCAAGTGAGCATTTTACAACACGATCCTCATCAATCGGTTTTTAGCAAGTTTTAAAATTTTCAATGAGAATAAAGCATAAATGTGCCACTACCACTTAATCTTCTATATAGCACATAGTTCATGTAACATCTAACATAAAGTAGAGAGAAAATTTTGGCACTTTGGCTTGTCAAAAGTAGACAATTCCATTTGCTATCACAACATTACATAGGCTGTCCATTCACGGTCTTCCCACATGTGTTCCAACGAAAGCAGAGAATGCCAAATGGATTCAAGCAATAGTAGCTTGAGTGCTTAAATTCAAAGTCGATTATGAACTTCTTAAAGGTATACGAGTAAATTAAGCAGAAAACACAAACAAAATAATTCGAGAAAGAGACTCATTTTATTTGAGCAATCAAGCATCTTGCTAAGCAATCACTATAAGGATCTTATCACAAGGGATCAATTAAACACAAATCATACCAGAGCTAAGGGAAAATTTACAATAGGTAGATTAAAAGAAAAAACATAAGACTCAAGTACCAGAAAGTACCTAAAATTACTCAAGTAACAAGTTTACCAACCTAGTTACATGCAGTAAGACTCAACATACAAAATAGAAACAAAATGACTCTCGAGTTGAAATGGAGAAAATGGATGTTGACCATGTATTTACTACGACTCCCATCAGAACCTACACACAAAAATAAATATAAGCTATGCATTGAGTAATATATACTCAAAAGTACTAACATAATTAAATTCAATTATAAACATAAT
Source organism: Gossypium sturtianum (assembly GCA_025698515.1). Lineage (NCBI taxonomy): Eukaryota > Viridiplantae > Streptophyta > Magnoliopsida > Malvales > Malvaceae > Gossypium > Gossypium sturtianum. The sequence continues at coordinate 15,985 of JAOWAD010000097.1, read as the reverse complement.
AAAATTGAATAAACAAATAAGTAAGAAGATTAAATATATTATTAACATGCATGAAATTAATTAATATCAACATGCGGGAAATTAAATCTTTAACATAGTCTAATTTCTAGTGACTTGTTTTAAGAAATCGAATTTCTCGATTTCAATTGAAACAATTTGCTTCAATTTGTTCCTCGATTTCAATTCTAATCTTACCTAAGCTAATCCGAAGTTCTAGTTCTTTGCTCTCTAACAGTATTTCTCTTGCAGTTTTTTAAACTTGTATTTTCTTTTCTTCCACTTAATCATTGATTTTTTATTCTTTTCTTTTTCCTACTTCTAGTCCAGACTTTGAGGTGTGATATATTTAAAGAAAACCAACTTGCTTACTTTTCATATATTTTGAAATAATTGATTTGAAAAAGCGGCTCCTATATCAAAACATTAAAATAACAATATTAGTTTAATATGAATTAAAAAGCAATTTTACAATGATAATATAACTTTTCTATATTCCTTACACTGCTTTTATTGGTTTTGCATAATTGATTAAACCTTCAAATAGATGAAGATCTGATTACGCGTTATCTGCTCAACTCATTCTCAATGTTAATGGTGCTAATCCATAAAATAAACAATTTAAGTAAAAGTTAATAACAAAAGTAAATAGAATATCATAATAAAAAATATTGAAATCTTACTTTTTGTCTTATATTGTCGTTGTAATAATGGTAAACATTGGAGCAGTACCGTACCATAGAGGCATAGGAACTGGTTGTGTAATTAGATTTTGCTTGCTCGAATATAGATTTAAGCACCGGATGACGTTTCACCACCAACACCCAATCATATGAATATTTCTTTTACAGCGACATTAGGAATTTGTCAAAATGATGCCACTTAATCTCTTCACGCTTTATCATGTGATCGGTTATAATAAAATGGAACTTATCAACGGTCTCTCCAAAATAAAAGCGCATCCGGTAGAAGCGAGTCGGAGATTGATCATTTAATAAAACATTTTGATTTAAAATAATGATTTTGGTCTCTGAAATTCAAGACAAATGAGTTAAAGTCGATTCACATACGAGGAAGGATTAGCACCCTCATGCGCCCAAAATTGGTGCCGAATTGATTGATTAATGTCTTCATGTCGAAAATTTGAAAAGATTTTAAAATACAATCCTCTTTGCTTTTAAAAAACTTGAATGAGTTAAACTAGATCTTTGAGACCAAAGCTTATTTGAAGGAATAAAATACCATACCAGTGAGTTAGGATCGACATTTTGAATCCTCAAAACTAAACTTGTCTTTATTTAAAACTCATACATTTAAATTTAAGAAGGATATTCGGTAATTTGGGTCAAATGAAAATAAGTTAGGGCACAATTTCTCAAAATTCAAAATCTGAGAATATTGGCTTTGCTTTTAGAAATCCTTATCTTGAGATACCAAAATGTCATATTCGATGAGTTAGAACACAACATTTTTGAATTCAGAGAATAAGCTTTTATTTAATCCAAAAATAATTGGTTCTTTAGACTCGATGAGAAAAATCAAAACCAGTAAGTTAGGAGTGCGATTTCTTTCGGATCTTTGAACGCGAAATAATTGTAATGCATCGAATAAAATGTGGCATAATCGTAGTAAAATGGGACACAATTTATAGTATACATGCATAATAGAGTAAAAGCAGAGAAAAGCAGTATAAGTAGCAATAATAAAAACAAAATAAATAAGAACTAAAACAAATAATTTATGTAAAAAAAAAGGTAAAAATTGATAAAAAAAACAAAAGCTAATAATAAATCAATAATAATAGTAATAATAGTGGAAGTAATAATAAAATAATAATAATAAAAATACTAATAAATATAATAATAATAGTAGTAGTAGTAGTAAAAAAATAATATTAGTAATAATCAAAATAATAGTAATAGTAATAATAACAATAAACATATCTATAGTAATAATAATAATAATAATAATAATAAAATTAATAATAAAATATCCAAAATTACAAACGAAATAAAAAAAAAGGACGAAATTGAACCTAAAACCAAAGTCTGGGGCAAATCTGAAAATAAATAAAGAGGTAAGGATTGGATCGAGTGCGCGAATAACATGGAGGGACCGAAAGGGAAAGTATCCCCCTCCAAAATGGCGTCGTTCGAGTAAGGGCCCAATTGGAATCACATTAAATTATGGAGTCAAATTCAAAAAATAAAAAAACTAAATTAAAATAAGTAAAAATGCGGAAGGGCCTCTGACACAATTATCCCACCAAAGGAAAAGCTTGCGGATCCTATCTTGGGTTGGGTTGTGCACAGACTAGGTAAAGCGACACCCTTTTGGCGTCGTGCATTGGCCCAAAGCAGCGCCGTTTTTGTAGGGCCTATTTAAGTTAAAAATTTACAACAAAAATTCATTTTTAACCACCTTTTAAAAAAAGCAAATCGTTTCCCCCTTTTCTCTCGGCCCCTCTGCCGAGGCTGAGTCGAGTAGAATTTCGGCACGTCGTGCACTGACAGTCGAGCCAAAAATGTTTTCTTTCTCTCTTTTTTTATACTTTTTTTATACTTTTGTTTTATATTCACAAGCGATTTCAAAGAAAAAAAAGAAAAGAAAGGAAAAGAAATGAAAAAGAAGATGAACCAAAACCTTTACTGTTTTTACATTCTTTCTATTGATATTTTGTGTGTAAAAATATCGAGGGCTACTAGCGATTTTTAGTTCGACTTTATAAAGCGAAATCCAAAATCAAAATGAAAAATACATAGTTTTTCCCCTTTTTTTGTATTGCTATGTTGTCTGTTTGTTTTATTTTATGCTGCAGTACAAAGGTGACATGGCACGCGGTGAGTGCGTGGAAAATCTGAGAGGTCGTATGGAGGAGCGACTTGGCGTGGAGAGGTGTTGGGGCTGTTGCGGCGCTGCGATGGCTAGGGTTTCTGTTTGTTCTAATTTTTGGGCTAATCGGGCCAATTTTTGAATTAGGCTTGTATTGGTTTTGTTTATTTTGGACTTATTATTGCACTTGGTTTATTTTTTGTGTTTTTAATTTAGTTAATGGGCCCAGAGCATAAATTGGGTCCTACAATGATGACATGGTTCAAGATAGTTAAAGCAAAAAGGTAAAGTCTTATTCATTTTGTGGAGCTGCTTGGGCGAAAGGTCTTTCTTGTTGTTGGTTTAGTCTCAAAGGAATAAAGAAAGACAACTAAAGAAGGAACACATACAAAAATATATTCACATTAATGCTACTAGAAGCGAGAACAACATAAATGGGAGAAACAAAGATCATACCGAGCAAGGAAAATTTGCAATCGGTAGATTAAAAGAAAAACATAAGACTCAAGTACCAAAAGTACCTAAAATTACTCAAGTAACAAGTTTACCAACCTAGTTACATACTGTAAGACTCAACATACAAAATAACAGCGAAATGACTTTCGAGAGTTCATTTGGAGAAAATGAATGCTTGACCATGTATTTACTAAAGCTCCCATCAGAGACCTCGCACAAAAATAAACATAACTATTAATTTGAGTAATATATACTCAAAAATACTAACATAATTTAAATTCAATTATAAAATTGAATAAACAAATAAGTAAGAAGATTAAACATATTATTAACATGCATGAAATTAAATCTTCAACATAGTCTAATTTCTAGCGACTTGTTTTTAGAAATCGAATTTCTCGATTTCAATTGAACTAATTTGCTTCAATTTGATCCTCGATTTCAATTCTAATCTCACCTAAGCTAATCCGAAGTTCTAATTCTTGCTCTCTAACCGTATTTCTCTTACCCGATTTTCTAAACTTGTATTTTCTTTTCTTCCACTTAATCACGTGATTTTTTTATTCTTTTCTTTTTCCTACTTCTAGTCCATACTTTGAGGTGTGCCAGTTTCTAAATATATTTAAAGAAAACCAACACTTTACCTTTCATATATTTTGAAATAATTGATTTGAAAAAAGCTGGATTCTGTATCAAAACATTAAAATAACAATATTCATTTAATATGAATTAAAAAACAATTTTACAATGATAATATAATTTTTCTATATTCCTTACTTGCTTTTAATGGTATTTGCATAATTGATTAAACCTTCAAATAGATGAAGATCTGATCCACAGCGTGCTTTGCTCAACTCATTCTCAATGTTAATGATGCTAATCTATAAAATAAACAATTTAAGTAAAAGTTAATAACAAAAGAAAATAAAATATCATAATAAAAAAGTTGAAATCTTACTTTTTGTGCTTTACGTTGTCGTTGTAATTCTATGTTTTATTCCTTATAATTTATTTATTTTCTTAAATAAAAGACAGATTTAACATAGAACTTAGAAATATTTTATTAATTTTACATTGTTTTAATATATTATTTTATATTTTCATTTATATATTTTTATTAGTTTTACTATGATTTATTTTTAAAATTTTTTATTATTACTTTGTTTTAAGATTTGTATAATGTTTAATTTAAATACTCTTATATCTTATTATTTTATGCATACATATGTAATTTATGATAAAATTATTTCTTTTATGTATATATTATTGATTTTCACATTATTTTATGTATATATTTTATTTTAAATCTATCTATATGTACACGTTTTCTTATAAATCTAGTTAAATAACTTATATCTTTTTAAAGCTTCAATCTTATTTATATTTTTGCTCATTCCAAAAACTTTCATCAGACATAAATTACTTATATTAAGTTTTATGCATATATATTACTTATATTATTTCTATTTACCATTTTGTATCACGGTTTATTTTCCAAAAATGGTTTAGACACATATATTTCGAATCGTTTGTAATAGGCCCATTTCGCTCAGCCCATTTCAAAATAAACTAAATTAAACTAAAATAAAACCAATAATAATAGTCCAATAATAATGTCCATTTACAATTTTCCAAGCCCAAACCAAATTAAAGCCCAATAAAATACCTAAATCAAATTACATCACCCAATTTAAAAATCCCAAAAATAGGCCAAATTCGGCCTAGTATTGCCCAATGAAATACGGCCCGAATGGCCCAATCAAATTTGCATCGGAAACCACGGAATATTCGAGAATAGCTTAGCGCCTTTGCACATGACGGCGCTTCAAAATCTTGACCTTGTCCACCTTACAGTGGTACCTCACTTTGCGCACACCTACAGATCGGCAATAACGAAATAACAATGGAATATTGTAGAAGAAAAATGTGTATTTACGTTTCTTTCAATTTGGCTATAAAAAGCCAAGCATTTTCATTTATGTAAATTTTCACGAACAACTTGATTCTTACATCTTTGTAACATCCCTAAATTGGGCCTAGTAGGATTGGGCCCATTGGGCCTTCAGGCGTAGGAGTGTTTATGTAACAACCCAAACCCAGCCCAAACACTATGGTTGAATGCGGATGGATTCTGGGGAAAACTTTTTGAAAACCATTTTGAAACCCATTAAGCTTTGTTGAAAACTTCTGGATTTGATTATCTTGATAAAATCATACTTAGTGTTTAATTTTAAAAAAATATTTAAGTCAAGTTATAAAACAAATTTCAACACGTGCTGATGGCATTTTAAAACATTTTAAGTGTTAAATTAGAAATGTGTGATCTAAATTCAACAATAATAATAACATAGTTTAAACAATATCAACATGAGAAATAATAAAAATAAAGTATCGGAGGCCTTATTACATTCAAATAAACTGAAAACCCCAAAATAAAATTTAACATAAGCGAAAATTAAAGTTCATTTAATTTAAATCCACATATGGCCACCTCGAGTCAACACGGCTCCACATCCAGCGATCTAAGTGTCACTGAAAAATATAAAGGAGAAGGTGAGTCACCAAGACTCGATATGTAACCCTTCCCCGTTTTAAAACATTTTCATACACAACATATAACAATTAATATGCAGAATGTTAAATACCCAACCTAGCCATCCAAAAACGCCACTTTCTACCCGTTGTGGTACCAAACCCTTTGGTGGTGCCAAACCCTTTGGTGACATATAGTCACAATGTGTTGCAAAACAACTTTGGTGTCAGTAGACACAAATCGGTTGATAGGGGCCAACCCATCCGTGTGATACCAAATCAGCTGGCGAGCGATCCCATATCTCAAGTGGGGCCAACCCACGGTGAGTGTTAACCCACGAGGGACAAGTCGCTATTGAGTGCCAAACCTGCGGAAGTACCAAACCTCTGGTGGCCGTGTAGTCACGGTGTGTTACCAAAACACTTGGTGCCGTCGGCACAATATCACTTTACCCCCTCCACTCGGTCAATCCCACATCAGTCACATAAATATATGTTACATGCCATCACATGTATAAATCAATACATCATGCTTCCCAAAGCATTAATAATAATTCACATTAACGGTGCCACGGATTGCCATCTATCCGATATGGTATATCACCCAATGCTACATCAATCAAGTAAGCATTTACAACATTCAACACATTTAAAGTTATAGTGTGTGTATGCACACTGTCACCCTTGGATGTTCTAATCACGAAAAGAAACGTTGGTCACCACAGATCCACTTGTCTATATCTGGCCAAATTCATGGATTAGTCTTATGGCCTGTTCGGCCAAACCAAATTATTGAAAGGGTTCCTTATGAACCCGGTATCTTACCTTCCCTCGATTGGATGTTCATAGCACAAACTCCACGAATACGCTTACGATTCCATGAATCGGCACTCAATAAGTTAGTAGCCTTGGCTAAAGCGAATATCAAGCCCGACTAACTAAAGTAGATCTTACCGTTACTTGCAAAAAATCGATTACTAGAGATCGGGTTGTGATCATTGCTTTACTCACTGAGTACCTAGCGAAATCGGTTACTACTACGATTAAAGACTTAACCATTGCGAAATCAGCTCCTTTCCTTGTAAAAGTCGTGAGAAAAAGAAAGAAAGGGGGAAATAGAAATTCGGCCATCACTTACCTTATCACCCGATTGATAACAAAAGAATGCAAAGAGATCTATATTCCTTCAATATTGGCCAAAGTACACTAGAATAGAAGAAGGGAGTTTCGACAAACTACTAGGTTGTATTCGGCCAATGATAGAGTTTAATAAGAGGAAAAGAAATCGGCACTTCCAAGGGAGTGTATTCGGCCAAGGAGAAAGAAAATAATGGGAAAGAAAGGTGCTAGAAATTTCGGCTTGAAGGGGTTTGAGAGAACAAAAGAAAATAAAAAGAGCACAAAGGGAGAGGGTTAGGGATTTTTGGCAACTAGCAAGAATGGAAAGAAACAAAACAAAGGGGTCAACTAATGCTTTTATAGGCTCTAAGTACCCTTGCAGTCCACCCTTTTAATTAATTCAAATTAATTTTGAATTAATCCCAAAAATCCATCAATAATCCAAATAATATCAAATAATCCCTTTAATCTACTATTATCATGATATCTAAATAATAATAATACTAATTAATCCTTTTAATCAAATAATCTTCTTGATTATCTTATATTATCTTATTATCAAAATGATAATAATAATATCATTGATTATCTTCTTAATATCATTATAGTAAAATCCTTTTTAACCAAATATAATCCTTAATTATCTCCTATTATCCTATTATCTAAAGATAATTAAAAGAAATTAAAAGAGAAAAACTCTCTCTTATTGCCGTCAACAAAGTGCAAAAGAGGGATTGTTGTGACTCGAACCAAGGTTCTCCCTTGCTCCTTGGTGGCGTCACATGCTAGCTCTTAAGTGGGCTTACTTTGCCACTTATTCTAGGCTCATCTTTTGTTAAAATACCCACATTTATTCTTATAACACCCTCCTGCTTGCTAATGCTCTTTGCCTTTAAAGTTAAAGCTAAAATTTTTTCTATCAAGCAAGACACACTCAAAGCCTTAAATTAAGCTCTATTAACACGACAATTCATACATAAGAAAAATAATTTATAATCCAAATAGCCGTTTTTAGGATGTTACAATTCTACCCCCTTTAAAATAAATTTAAGTCCTCGAAATTCCTTGATCAAAACAGGTGGGGTATTATTGCTTTGCCATCACATCCTCGGGCTCCCACGTAGCTTCCTCAGTACCATGATTCCATCATAGCACTTTCACTAAAGTGCGACTTTCTACGTAGAACCTTCACATCTCGATCTAGGATCTGCGGTTCTTCTTGAAAGATAAGTCGAGTTCACCTCAATTTACGCTCTCACGGCTGCGTCTGAAAGGATCGGCCAAATCACCGTCTCGACATCGATACATGAAATACATCATGGATCTGATTCGATTCTGCCGGCAACTCTAGGTGATAAGCTACCTTGGGTCCTACTAAACTTACAAGTATATATGGCGATGAACCTTGGAAGCTTAGCTTCCTTTTCGTCCAAATCTCAACACCCCTTTTCCAAAGGCGACACCTTGAGAAAAACCTTGTCTCCCCACGGCATACTCCATTTCCTTGCGTTTTAGATCGGCGCCAAGACTTTTGCCTATCGATGCTTCCTTGAGCGAGACCGAATCACCACGACTTTGTCTTGATCTCTGTCACCAACTCGGGACCCAAATCACGTCGCTCACCCAATTAGTCCAACATGTCGGTCACGACACTTAAGTCCATCTGATGCTTCATATGGAGCCATGCGGATACTACTTTGATAAATTGTTGTTGTAGGCGAACTCTACCAATGGTAGGAATTCCTCCCAACTACCCAGAAAATCCAAGACACATCCCTTAACATATCCTCTAAAATCTGTAACACCACTTTAGATTGTTAGTCGATTTGTGGATGGAAAGCGGTACTGAAATCTAACCGTGTACCCAAAGCTTGATGCAAGGTTTTCCAGAACCTTGACGTGAATCTGGGATCCCTATCCGAGATGATCGATACCGGCACACCATGCAATCGCACTATCTCAGATACATATAAGCAGCTAACTTACAGAGAGAATAATCTACCCTCAGGTATAGAGAAGTGGTGACTTAGTCGAGACGGTCTACTATTACCCAAGCTGCGTACCTCTTGCTGAGGCGTGAGGGTAGCCCGGCCGAAATCCATAGTGATCCTCTCCCACTTCCATTGAGGAATCTTCAGCTGGTGAAACAACCACAGCTGATAGCGATGTTCGGCCTTGACACATTGACAAGTCAAACACCTACCAACAAACTCTGTTACTTCACGATTTAACCGGGCCACGAAGCTGCTTAGTAAATCACCATACATCTTGCTTCCTCCGGATGCATCGCATATGAATTTGCTATGAGCATCTTGGAGAATTTTCGCCTCAACTCCACATCTTTTGGCATACATGCTCGCCCTTGAAAACATAGCACTCCATCACTAGATAGGTGTGCCCTTCAAACCACCATCTGAACTTGTACCCTTTTAGCATTCAACCCCTCATCCACTAGCTTTGCTTGTCCTTAATCTCCTCGATCCACGTTGGCTTAACGAAGTTCAGCCAAGAGACTTCCATCATCATATAGACTCAGCCAGAGCAAACATCGCTCTTAAGTCCGTCACAACCTTAGGCTCAGCGCGTCGGCTACCACGTTAGCCTTACCGGATGGTACTTTCGATTGAACAATCGTAGTCCTTTAAAGTTCAATCCACCAGCCTTTGTCTCAAGTTGAGATCATACGTGTCAAGAGATACCTCAAACTCTTATGATCAGTGTAGACTATTGACTTCTCCCCATAAAGTAGTGTCTCCATATCTTGGTCGCAACATTGCGGCTAACTCCAAGTCGTGCGTTGGGTAGTTCAATTCGTGTGGTCTTAACTGTCGGGATGCATAGGCTACTACCTTCCCTTCTTGTATCATTTACATCCCAAACCGGTATGGGATGCATCACAATAGACGGTAAATAACTTCCACCTTGTTTGCACCAAAATCGGGCTTAGTCGAATTTTCCTTAGCTTATCAAAGCTTCCTTGCTGCTTCTCCGTCCATACGAATGGAACACCCTTCCTTAGTAGCTTAGTCAACGGCGCTGCGATTAAGGAGAATCCTTCTACAAATCTTGATAGTACCCGCTAAACCCGGGAAACCGGATCTCGCCCGCGACCTAAGCGGTCTCAATCGAACACCGCCTCAATCTTGCGGTGCTACTCTTGTTAAAATCGTGACGACTTTCGTGTCTAAAAGCCACCTCTCTAAGCGAATTCGCACTTGCTGAATTTGGCATATAATTCTTTTCCCTCAACACTTGTAGAACTATCGTAAGTGCTTATCATGCTCCTCCTCGATCCTTGGAAGTAAACCAAGATGTAAATCTATAAATACCACAACAAATTGGTCCAAATGCTGCTTTGAAATACCTATTCATTAGATCCATGAGCGCTTGCCCGGTGCATTGGTCAGCAAATGGCATCACTAAAAACTTCGTAGTGTCCGTGCCGAGTTTTGAGCGCCCGTCTTGTGAACATCAACTTCCCTTCACCTTAAGTTGATGATGGCGACCTAAGGTCTATCTTGAAAACAAAGCACCTTTGATTGATCGAACAAATGCGTCAATCGAGGCAGCGGATACTTGTTTTTGATCGTTAGCTTGTTCGGTTGGCGGTAATCTATATACATCCGCATTGAACCGTCCTTCTTCTTGACAAATAACACGGGTGCTCCCCATGGAGATATGCTAGGTCGAATAAACCCTCTATCCAGAAGCTCCTGAATTTGAGCCTTGGCTCCACCAATTTCTTTGGTGCCATTACGATCTGATTGCTATAGACACGGTGCCGTTGCGGGTAGCAAGTCTATCTGGTCGACTTCCCGATGCGGAGGCGGACCGGAAGCTCTTACGGGAACACATCGACCAAATTCCCCAACCCGTTCGGACCTTTCCAACTCACGGCTCCTTAACTTCCAAAGCACAAATTCGAACCAAAAGCGCTACAACCCTTCTTGACCATCCTCTCGGCCTTCAAAGCGGACACCACGTTGGATAGGTAATTCCTTCTATCACCTATCATAACCACTTCACCACCACCTTGGCCCGTCTTAAGAACCATGCGCTTAACGCGCAATCCAAGTCGCGATACTTAACCGGCCGAGTCCATTCCAAGGATCAAATCGAACTCCCCAAATGGTAGTTCCATCAGATCAACCACAAATACTACCCCCTTGGAGTTCTAGAGTGCGTCTCTATAAAGTTTGTCTACCAAAAGCGAGTGACCTAAAGGGCTAACTCACGGTCATCTTCCTAGAAGCGGTTTGAGTTTAAGTCCATAGTTCCTACCACACTACTAGCAATGTCTGAGTGCGTTGAACCCACATCAATCAATGTAACATAAGGAAAACGATTAAAAACATGCGGTTATGACATCGGGTGCGTCACCCTCCTCGCGCGACGCCTCATTTGCATAGACTAAGCGGTGCCTAGCCTCTGTGTTGCTGAACCTGCGCCTGAGTTTCACGACCTCGGTTAGGACCGTTGTTTCCTCTGCCATTACCCGCGACCCTCTGTGGTCGCATTTCTATCCACGATGCGATTACGCCCCTCTGGCTGATTTTTGGCTAGTTTCGGGACAATCTCTAACCACGATGCTCCAACGACCCACACTCAAAACATCACATCGCCGGTCGAGCGAGCTTCCCCAATGGGTCTTTCCACAGCGGTTTACAACTGAGTCGGCCTCGATTAGTAGTCATGGGCGCTTCTTTGCCTAATTTGGCCCACTTGGCCTAGCCTTTTACGGACATTACCACGGCCCAGTGGCCCAAATCCTCTCTTACGATTATTCCTACTATAACTTTGCCTCCACGGCCTCCTTGATCCCGCCCGCCACCTTGGCCTTTTCCACTAGGGATGAGAACTCACGAACTTTCTGCGGAGCTATCGTGACCTCAAATCATCTCTAAGTCCGTCCTCCAAAGCGGACTGGCGCTCGTGTTCGGTAGCCACGATGCCTCTAGCATACCTACTCGACCTTAAAAACTCCGCCTCATATTACGCTCTGAGCTTAGTCCCTTCCACAAGGCCCGGAAAAAGTTTCCTTTGAGCATCAGTGTAGCTAGTACCCACACACTTCTTACGGAAGGCATTTTTGAAGTAGTCCCATTGAGATCATCTGCTATGGCTCTATCGAACCGTCAACCACCAGCGATATGCTTCATCCTTGAGCGATATTGCTCCTTTCATCTTCTCCTCCTCAATCGGATCAAGATCGTCCATGATCCTGTTTGTAGATTCCGGTAATACTCTGCTGCACCTTTGCGGGTGCCTCACGAGACACCCGAAATACCTCGGCTCTGTTGGGCCAGAACTGCGCTGCAGAGCAGGACTTAGAGCTCCTAGATTTCCACCCGACCACCAACTCGAGAACTGCGCAACCACGACTTGCGACCTTTGCCTCACCACCGGTGCGATCACGCTCCTCGGCTCTCACAAAGTTGGAGGTGGTGGTGGCGGTGGTACCGTTTTCGAGAACCTTGTCGACTGTGGGTTCGGACACGTCATCCTACCCCTACTGGCGTCCACGGCGTCCATGTCCCTGGAACTCATTCTATCTCTGGTAGCTTTGTCCCGATTAAGAAAATTTTATGCGTTAGCATTGTTCCCACTTTCTTATCACGTGAAGAAATTTTATGGATAGAGTTTTAGTTAAAGATTCTTTCGAGCAAACAAGGTTTGAGTCTTCTATCCTGGATTCACACGGAAGAGTTCATGCATCCATTCCTTACTACTTTCCCTACCTATTCGCTCTTTGGACATTTCTGGCCATTTCTAACTTGAGGGTATTTTAGTCATTGTTCCTATAAGGGTATTTTTGAAATAAAAGTTTGTAGAACTTTAATAAAACATATCATTTTGAAATTCTCAAAGCTGGAGGTTTACGAAGATTTTGTAAAAATTTGAAGGTATAACATCGTTTGAGAAACCAGAGTATTTTAGTAATTTTGTCAATCGGGGGCAATTTTGTAATTTTGATCAATCGGGGTTCTTTTTAGCAGTTTGTAAAACTTTGGGGTTCTTTTGAAATTTTCTTTCTTTAAAGCGTTCTTTGTTTGCAAAAGTTCAAAAGTCAAGGTCATTTTAGTAATTTTGCAACTTGAGGGCGTTTTCGTAATTTTCCAAGACCAAAATATTTTGTTGATGATTTTCAAAACTGAGTTGTGGAATATTTGTAAAATAGTTGAAATTTTGAGCCAAACCATTGAACTGATACTTGATGAGTCAAGGGCATTTTTAGTAATCTTACCCCTAAGGGCCTTTTTGTAATTTTCCGCCAATCAAGTTTTTTTTTTTGAAAAACATTGTAAAAGTGTTGTTCTCAATTTTGAAAAAGTTTATTGCAAAAGTTTCGAAAACATTTGAGTTTTGTTGTTTCATTCATTTCAAAGCGTGGCTAGATCCTTGGGTTTAGTCATTATATTAGAGCCTATGGTAGAGGCCCTCTTGGTCGGGGTGAAGACAAAGCTACGCACCGGGCGAGGATCCCAGTGAAGAGGAGGAGGGTGAGTCACGCGGACTGCTTAAATACCAAGCTCTCTTTGAACCTTTCTAGACATGCATGCAGAGGTTGCCACACTGCTGAGCCCTCACGAGTTAGGGTGAACCAAGGCTACGCACCGGTGTAGGATACTGCGAAGAGGAGGAGTGAGTCACACGGATGCTTAAGTACCAAGCTCTTGGGTTCCAATCCTAGACATGCGTCGGAGGTTACCACACCTAGCTCAAATGACTTAGCCATAGGTTGGTTTAGTTCTTTAAGTCTTATGTACCGTTTGTGTTTGAGTAATCTAACCTTAGGGTCCAAGTCCTATAAGTCTATCTACGTTCCATGCTTCCTACCCTTCCTAGAATATAATTCACAAGAGGTTTAGATGTACTTACAGGCGGATCGGTCTCTGCGGAGACTCGGACCCATCTTTGTTCAAAAACCAAAAATCATTCCATAAGGCCTACCAAAACATTTTTGGACCTTAGGCCTACAGCCCGAGCTTTGAACTGGCTCACGATACCAACTTTGTAACAACCCAAACCCGGCCCAAACACTATGGTCGAATCTGGATCGTTACGGGGAAAACTTTTTCGAAAACCATTTTGAAACCCATTAAGCTTTGTTGGAAACTTCTCGGATTTGATTATCTTGATAAAATCATACTTAGTGTTTATTTTTTAAAAAAATATTTAAGTCAAGTTATAAAACAAATTTCAAGTGCTTAGATGGCATTTTAAAACATTTTAGAGTGTTAAATTAGAAAATGTGTGATCTAAATTCAACAATAATAATAACATAGTTTAAAACAATATCAACATGAGAAAATAATAAAAAATAAAGTATCAGGAGGCCTTATTACATTCAAATAAACTGAAAACCCCAAAATAAAATTTAACATAGCAAAAATTAAAGTTCATTTAATTTAAATCCACACATGGCCACCTCGGAGTCAACACGGCTCCACATCCATGATCTAAGTGTCACTGAAAAATATAAAGGAAGGTGAGTCACCAAGACTCGATATGTAACCCTTCCCCGTTTTAAAACATTTTCATACACAACATATAACAATTAATATGCGAGAATGTTAAATACCCAACCTAGCCATCCAAGCGCCATTGTCTACCGGGTTGTGGTACCAAACCAGCTTTGGTGGTGCCAAACCAGCGGTGACGTATAGTCACAATGTGTTACCAAAACAACTTGGTGTCAGTAGACACAAATCGGGTGATGGGGCCAACCATCGTGTGATACCAAATCCTTTGGAAGGCGATCCATATCTCAAGTGGGAGCCAACCCCGCGTGGTGTGTTAACCACGGGGACAAGTCATTATTGGTGCCAAACCTGCAGAGTACCAAACCTCTGGTGGCCGTGATCACGATGTGTTACCAAAACAACTGGTGCCCGTCGGCACAATATCCTTTACCCCCTCCACTCGGTCAATCCCATCGAGTCACATAAATATATGTTACATGCCATCACATGTATAAATCAATACATCATGCTTCCCAAAGCATTAATAATAATTCACATTGCAGTGCCACGGATTGCCATCTATACCGATATGGTATATCACCCAATGCTACATCAATCAAGTAGCATTTACAACATTCAACACATTTAAAGTTATAGTGTGTATGCTTTTTGTCACCCTTGGATGTTCTAATCCGAAAAAGCGTTGGTCTACAGATCCACTTGTCCTATATACGGCCAAATTCATGGATTAGTCTTTATGGCCTATTCGGCCAAACCAAATTATTGAAAGGGTTCCTTATGAACCGGTATCTTACCTTCCCTCGATTGGATGTTCATACTTTTAAACTCCAGAATACGCCCGATTCCATGAATGCGGCACTCAATAAGTTAGTAGCCTTGGCTAAAGCGAATATCAGCGACTAACTAAAGTAGATCTTACCAGTTCTTACAAAATCGATTACTAGAGATCGGGTTGTGAGTCGGTATTGCTTTACTCCCACAGTACCTAACGCGAAATCGGTTACTACTCGATTAAAGACTTAACCATTGCCCGAAATGGCTCCCTTTCCTTATAAAAGTCGCCAGAAAAAGAAAGAAAGGGGAAATAGAAATTACGGCCATCACTTACATTATCACCCGATTGATAACAAAAGAATCTGAAGAGATCTATATTCCTTCCAATATTCGGCCAAAGTACTAGAATAGAAGAGAAGGGAGTTTCGATGAAACTACTAGGTTGTATTCGGTCAATGAGAGTTTAATAAGAGGAAAAAGAAATCCAGCACTTCCAAGGAGTGTTATTCGACGAGGGAAAGAAAATAATGGGAAAGAAAGGTGCTAGAAATTTCGGCAGAAGGGTTTTGAGAACAAAGAAAATAAAAAAAAGAGCACAAGGGAGAGGGGTTAGGGATTTTCGGCAACTGTATGAGAAGAGGGAGGGAGAGAGGAAGAGGAGAGAAGAGAGAGAGAGAGAGAGAAGAGAGAGAGAGAAGAGAGTTGGGAGAGAGAGAGAGGAAGAGGAGAGAGGGAAGGAGAGAGAGAGGAAGAGAGAGGGAGAGAGAGAGAGTTGGAGAAGAGAAGAGATG
>JAOWAD010000068.1:0-79687 GCA_025698515.1 Gossypium sturtianum | reverse complement strand
GTTGTACTTCGTTCAGTTACGTATTGCTAAACCTGACTAAGGCCAGGGTTAGGGTGTGGTAACCATTGTGCGCATGCAGGATTGGATGGGAAGGGCACAGTAGCAAGCGATCTATTGACTCACCTCTCTAACCGGCCCGGAATCACGCACAGTGCGTAACCGGTTCACCCTAACTAAGAGGACTCGAGTCATAGCAATTCAAACACAATGACTAAAACCCGAAGAGAGACCAGGCGTGTTTTTATAAACCCTAGTTTTAAAATCCTAAATTACCATTTTAATTGTAGTAAAAGATTATTGTGAAATTTTTTTACAAAATATCTCCTATTACAAATTACAAAAATGCCCACAATATTATAAATTACTAAAATACCACTTAGTTCTTAAGATTTTCAAAAATACCCTCGATGTTTGCTACAATATTTCTACTTTACAAGACTTATAAAAACTTCTGTTTTACAAATAATGACAGATGATACCCCGATTTGGAAAATTTCTGGGCCCATTACGACTTCAATACCCCCTAATTTTAAAATTTTTCAAAATACCCCGGGATTTCAAAATTACCAAAATACCCTTGATATTGACAAAAATCACCAAGGAACCTTATTTTGACAAATTATGAAAATACTTACAACCAGAATGTGATTACTGAAAATACCATAGGTAGTGGAAAAACAACAACGATAGAAAACTACAACATTTCTCCTCGAATGAGCGAAGTTCATAATTGCTTGATGAATGTGAGCGTGACTTTCTGAATAGTGAATTTGAGTTGAGAGATTTTGAGTTCGATCGAGAAGAACTACTTACGAACATCTCTTTTCGCATAAAAGCGTTCGCGAATAATCGATTGGAACAAAATTTTTGATGCATAAAACTTTTTAATCAATTAAATCAGCGACGTTAGAAATGAGTTCTAGGGGCGTGAACTTAGAGGCATTCTGCCTAGAAAGTATGATGGTTCACATTAAGATCGTAGTGCGCAGACATAAGCGTAATCTTGGTGAGTTAAGAGAATGCGATTATTAGATTATAAGTAATTTCGAGGACGAAATTATTTAAAGAAGTAGAAGCTGTAACATCCTGGGAAGAACTGTGCATTTTCGATTTAGTTGAGCAGTGACATGTTTTATGTAACTAGAATAAATTTTGAATATTTTTTGAAACCCAAAATGAATGAAAATGAGTTAGAAATAAACATTTTTTGAAACCTAAAAAAATGTATGGAAATGTTAAGTTTAAAAATGGAAGGTGAACATTTCTGGAAACTAGGAAATGTAAGGAAATGATTTGGAAATGATTCAAAAATAGAAAAGTGCACATTCTGAAACTTGGAAATGTAAGGAAATATCAAGTTTACTGATAGAGCAGAAAATTTTTGAAACTTAGAAATGACCTAGAAATAGCCGAGTTTTAAAAAGGTTTAAAAGGGGAAATTAAGGTAAGGTGGCCTTAAAAGAAAAAGTTTGTGAAATTTGACACACAAGCAGGCTTGGAAAAATGATCTGAAGATGCCACTAGGGGCCTATGAAATGGCGCCATATGCACGAGGAATGGGCTGAGTTGGATGTCAGCAGGAAGCAAATAAAGGAGGGGTTTTATTTTGCTTCAGAAGACTAAAGTGAATGCACATAGGTATAAATTAGGAGCTTTTTATTATTTTATAAATAGTGGATAAATCGGGATTTATTTATCATTATTTTCAAGAGATAATTGTTGGATTAAATTCTTTTAATTTGAATAAAGAAATAAAGAGAAAATAGGGAGAAGTGATGGCCAAATGAGGACTTTGAGTTTAATAATTTAGGCTAAGTAAGGATAGTTAAGCTGAATTATCTTTTATTTTAAGTGATAATTAAAGGACAAAGTTATCGTGATAGAGGAGTGGTGGCCAAAGTAAGGGACTCCTTTAGATGATAATTTAGGCTATAAAGGAAGGAAGGAGGGGCTGCTCGTCAATTTGTGCTTCCTTCTTTCTCTCACGAATTCTTAGTGCTCTCTTCTCTTCTTTTCTTTCTTTTCTTTTGTCAAGTCAGATTAAGTAATTGTTGGAACCTAGCCAATATTTCCCTCTCCATTAGAAGCCATAGTCGAATCCTCCATCTTTATTCTTCCTTCTCTTTTCTTTCCAATCCGTCATGCAGCCCAGAATCTTTGAGGGGGCTTGACATAGGTCTATCGATTTCTTCAAGAAAGGGTAAGAGCAAGTTTTGATTTCTATTCTTTTCTTTTAGATTTGTCTTAAATCTAGGACTAATCCCATCAATATTCTTATTTAGAATTTGGAAGGATTCTTTGGGATTTTTGCCATAGTCGACTATAAAGGAAAAGATCTTGGATTTGACCATCAAGGGATTTACGGCGAAGCTATAACTTGATGGATAATTTCGGGATTTAAGATCCTTAAGCCGATTAAGCCGATTTCAAGGGAAGAATACAGTTTCGGGATTTGATTAATTATCAATCGTAATGAGGATCTAAAGCGATAGATCGGTTTTGGGATTTAAGTGAACCGCTTGCAATCGTATCAGTGTACCCTGCCCAATTCTTAATATGTTTATGCGTTGTGTTTAATTAAATATGTGATATATAAAATATGAAAGTGGCTAAAATACTTATAATATGGTACAAAGTACTTAAATGCGTTTCCCTACTTCCACTAGGATTATGAAGATATGTTATTTATAACATGTAATTTATAAGAATGTAATTTATTAGTATGATATGCATGATATGAATAATATGGTCATTAGGGATATATGAAAAGGGGAAGTGGAATGTGATGACCCTACGGTCTCACTATCACGAATGTGGTGACTTCGGTCACATTATCCTGAATGTAGTAACCCGGTTACATTATCACGAATGTGGTGTCTCATGACACAATTATCGGTAACTATGCCACAAATTTTATATATGGGCTGATGAAACACGTCCAGCTACCGAGCGCCTTCGAAGGTGTGTAGCGGATGGAGGGTTGACTTAGTAGTCCAGCGGTGTGGTGGCGGAGTGTGCGGGGGTGTGTAGCGGATGAACAACTAGGTTTGGGTTTGAGGAATGCATCATAACTTTATGTTATTCTATGTTTTGAATGTAGTAATATGTGATATGCCCAGATTCTATTATGATTTAGTGTCGTGTACACATTAGAGTCCTGCTTTGACTCACTTCTGGGTTGAGAACATTTTCGTGTGATGAGCAGTTGATGGACCAAGACAGCCGAGAACTTGTGGTGGCCATGCTCAACATGAAAGTTTATATTTTGAGGACTCTTGAATTTAGTTTAGTACTTTGAATTATTTTGGGAATTATTTGATGTAATAAGGCCATAAGGCCATAGTTGAATTACTACACTTATTTTTATTTATTATGATTATGAATTTTATACTATTAAAATTTTAATTAAAATTTCTTTTAAACTAAACCTACTAAATATTTTGTTACTTAAGATAAAGGGATTTCAATATAAAGCTAACCTATTTTCAACCAAGCACAATGCCTTAAAACAATATTTTTCTTAAAATCGCACAGTTTTTCCTAAAACAAAAGAATTTTGAGGCAGGTTTACTTGAGGAACATACCAAATGGTCCAGCTCGTGGGTAGGTTTTGGGTGTTTCAAAACCACCCCGGGATTATGCCGAATGAGAGGTGAGTCTAGCTTAAGACTTTAAGCGCTTTCCCTCGGAGGCAACCAGAGCACTAACAAGATTTATTCTTTTCATTTCTATTTTTACTTTAATTTTTTCCTTTTAGCACCTAACGATGAAACTAACAAAGTCTGATTTCCATACCACCGCGCCTTGCACACTGGCAGTGTTATGCGTGATCGTGGATACTCTGGTTATCATCCGTCTTGACATGGCGGTTATGTCTGAGCCAATGACAAAAGATTCCCAAGATCACTGGACATTTATAAATTGCCATCGTACGTGCGTCACAGTCGGGTCGAACAACGAGAAATGTCACTTGCTCACGATTAAACACCACGGCCATGCGAATACCTGCGAGTGGGTGCGACCTTTGTTTATCTAACATGGCGTGGTGACCACGAAATGGGCGTGGGAAAAATGAATAAAGCACACTCAGTGCGGCGTCTGGCCATGTGACTTCCAACTGCGCCCGTGGAACACTGGCGTGAGATGTCTCTGGACACGAAATCTCTATTTAAAACACCCTCTCCACTTTCCCACCTACTCCCTCATTCCTTTTCTTCCATTCCCTTTCTCACCCTTCTCTTTTCCATTCCCTCTCATTCTCCTATCCCAAACTCTTTATTTTCACCTTACCTATGTTGAAGAAGCGAAAGGACCTAGCACGGTATCCCTATGGGAGACCGTCTACATAAGTTCATGTCAGTAGCTTCATTTATCTTCGACAAGCCCGAGGACATTTGAGTCAATTATTTTACCTATGTTTTTTCTCTTCTCTTTTATTTTCCTTCTCTTTGACTCTCTTATGCTTAATTTTATTTATTTTATTCTAGTTATTTGGTTTTAGGTTCTTGGTGCTTGGGAATCACACCACCACGACCCTAGTATCTACCTCTCTGAAAATGTCTTCCTCCAACACTTGGCCCGAACTTCCCAGTTTTTTCTCGACTCCCATTCAAAATTCGGAAGTTTCACCTCTTTCCTATCTTGTGCTTTTCTTATTATAATTGTTATATTTGGACATTGAGGTAATGTACATTTTAAGTGTGGGGGTGAAATTTATTCGAGAAAGTGCCTAACTTTTTGCATTGTTCTCAAATTCTGAATTATATCTTGTTCTTAACTAAAATTTCTCATATTACTTATTAAATGAAATTTCCTTTGATTTATGATTTTTATTAATATGTTTTGGATTAAGTCATTGATAATTGTGCGGTGATGATTTAAACTTTAGGGAACTAGAGAATCAAGCATGATAAGTCTATTTTTCTAAGTAAAAATTTTTGTTAGGTTGTTCTACTGAATTTAAGTATTACCTTGAAGTTTGAAATTTACAATGTTGATATCAAAGCCCATAATTGTTGTGAGATCTTGAGCCTTTTAGAGCATACATTCCTTTTCGTGCTCCACTTTATTGATTATGAGTGTGTCAACATTGATTTGTTATTCTAGAACTTGCTTCGATTATACATGTCGAGACCTACACCTTTGATTTGATATCTACGAAATGAGAAAGGCACATGTGTTTTAATCCACTTACTCCACTAAAGCCTACACTCACAATTAACCCTCTAGTGAACCCCTTTTGATCCTAAAAACCTTTTATTGACTCACCAGTCAATATGCTAAAAAGCATTATTGTTGAAATCCCTTAATTAATTTGACCCACATTAAATTAGAACTGATTTGAGCAGTTACTTAGCTAAACTATGCTTTCCATTTCGTTTGTTAATTTCTTTATTATTGTATGATTTGTTCTTAAAAAACAAAAAAACGAAAGTATATTCATTATTAATTCTATGTTATTTGAGCTCAATTTATTAATTTCATTATCTTTAGAAAAAGCTCATGTTATTAGTATTAAGTTTTTAGTGATGTAATTATTAGTACAACTTTTTAGTTAGGTAATTGGTCAATTCAATCTACGATACTAACCCTCTAATTCAAGCCTTTATCCACACCTTTAACTGAAGCCCTAGTTACAACCCATAAAAGACCTTTTGATTTGTGTATCATATCATTTTACGATGGTGGAGATTTGATTTTCATGCAAGCCTATGAGATTAACTTTTCATGTTCGACTTACAGAGTGCTTATTTTTTAACCTTAAACACTTGAGTGATTTAAGTGAATCTTTAGTGAGGATGTCATTTTTGTCGATTTTGAATCAAAGGCAATTATTTAGGTAAGAGGAAACAACTATTTTCATACTATAAAAACTATGACTTTGATTGTTTGAATCTTTAGAACCTTCCTGTTAAATTATCAATGTATGAATTACCTATGAATTATGATGAAACACTATTGATGAAGGTTATGAATTGAGAAATTCTCGCTTTAATTGCAAGTTGAGAACTTTGCTTGAGGACAAGCAAAAGCTTAAGTGTGGGGGTATTTGATAAAGCCAGTAATAGTAACATATTTTATCTCCACATTTAGCATGCTTTTGGATTATTTATCCCTTGAATTATGGAATTTGGTGCTCTTAATCCATTAATTTCATATTTTATACTGGGAGAGGCATAGGAGGATGAAAAGAAAGGCGAGGAAAAGCAGGCTTAAAATGGGCCAAAGGGCCAAAGTAGAAAAATCAACACAACACAGGCCCAAAGCACCTGGCCAGTGCTTTAGCGAGCTCGAACACGGCTGAAGTCGATTCATGCGGGCGTACTTTGCCCAGGCGTGTCCTGCTCTGTGACCAAGAAGAATTTTATTCGGATTAGGGTACATTGAGGCAAAGAAAGACATTCCAAAGCCTATATAAACACCTAAAGGCCAACCTTTAGGAGGCGTCAAGCTAGGCCAAGGAGCAGGAGCGAGAGAGGTCAAAATCGTGGGATTTACTCGAAGAAATCGGTTGATTCATCTCGAAGCCAAAATCATACTCAAGGCAATGGATCTCTCCTTCCAATTCCTTGAGGGGGTTTTAGGGTTTTCTTATGTTTTGTTTTATCTTTTCTTACGAGATGTATTCTTTTATTATTATGAACTAAACCCCTCGAGATAATTCGAGGGGATGAAACCAAGACAGGCGGGTATTGTTATTGTTTTACGAACTATATGATAAATACTTGATTTGTTCTTAATTATTTTTCTTAATTCTTGCTTTGATATTTCAGGGTATCGATTCAAGTATTGATGTGCTTAAGCGATGGAACAAAGTCCACTGTCTAAGAGTAGATCTAGCATAATTAAAGCGGAGTTGATCGTAACCCTAGACATAGGATGATGAAAATCTGCTGGATTAGGGTCAAACCTAATATGGGAGTCCATAGATCGAGTTAATGCAATTCTATGGGTTTTAATTAGAAAGAGATTTCAATTAATCAACCTAGGGTTAGATGTTAGTAGCCTCGGCGGAGTATTAATATACATTAGAAGTCCTACGGATCAAGTCAAGTGAATAAATTATGCAGTTCGAGTTTAGATAACAAGTGAAGTCTAGGTGGATTCTTCCTTGGGTATTATCTTAATCAATTGGTTTTTCCACAAAGTATTTCCCCAATTCATTCTCTTTGTCTTAGGCGTCTTTAGCTTAGTAGTTAGTTAATTTTAGATTAAACAATAATTCACTTCAATTCTTAGGCTAAATAATAGAAAGAAAGATAGTATTAGTACTTTTTTTCCTTTGAGTTCGACATTCGGTCTTGCCACTAAACTATACTCTTGCATTCGATAGGTGCGCTTTGCCTCGATCGTTGTCACAGATTAGTTTCTAGGTTAGATCATTCATCATATAAATTTTAAAGACTCCGACACTCACGATCAATTAGAAACATTTTTACATGATTTGGGAGCCAATTAAATGATTTTTATCAATGTCAACTTCTTCCAAGAACACATGGTGTAACACCCTACCCGTATTCAACGTCGAAATAGGGTATGAGGCGTTGCGAACTTACATCATGAAGTAAACATACAAATTGAGTTATAAATTTGTGTCCAAGTTAAAACCATTCATAATCAATCACAAAGTCCCTAATACGAGCCTCACGAGGCCCAAAACATGCTTTAGTAGTGGTTCGGGACTAAACCGAGCACTTAGGAAATTTTTACAAAACTTAGAAAATTTTTACTAGAAAACAGGGTCCACTGGCAGGTGTGGTTTTAGGACACGCCGTGTGTGGGCGATCGTGTGGTCACACACGCTCGTGTCACTAACCTGTAGCTCTCTGTTTGTAACTCATGAACAAATTAAAGTCTGCACGGCCAAGTCACATGCCCGTGTGCTAGGCGCGTGTGACTGATTTAATTTTCATGACTTTTTCATAAAATAGGTGCAGACTTCACACGCCGGGACACACGCCCATGCACGGTGTGTCCTCACACGCCGAGACACACGCGTGTCTCTCTCTTGCTGTGCTCAATTATGAGCATTACATTTCTCAAAATTAAGGTGGGGACACCACAGCCAATATACACGGCACAGTGGGCAAGCGGCAGTGTCGCATCGCGGCCTAGACACATCGCCGTGTGTCTGCAGAATGTGGACAAAGTAAGGCTATTTACAAGCCTTTGCCACCCTTCCAAGCACATACCTACACAACATCATATAATACCAATTCAAGCATACTTAGGCAACCAAAACATCCACAACCAAGGTATTAACATCACATCCACATGCTAACATCTAACATGCTTTAACATCATAATTTATCAACAAAAATCATGCAAGTTTCTAGTTTCATGAATGGTATCAACATATAATGATACTCATAACAAACATTAGCAAACTTTCATGGCCATATACAAAATGAAATCATTACCCATTATAAGCCAATTGTAACACCCACAACCCATATCAAAGTAAATTGAAATAGGGTTCACGAGGCATTACAAGATCAAATCACAACATACAATATACTTTTTATGCATCTATTCTCAAACACCATTCAATCATAATCACATTGTCCCCTATAAAGGTCTACATGAGGCTTTAAACATGCTTTAGAAGTGGTTGGTTGGACTAAGCCGTGAATCTCTGAAAATTCTAAAAAACTTAGGAATTTTCAAACATACAAGGGTCTGCACTGTGTGGTGGCACATCAGCTGCGAGTGCCTCCTACACGGCTCCAGACACTGCCTCTGTGTCCTAGGTCGTGTGAAAGCAGGCATACATACGGACTTGGGTCACCCACGGTGACCACTGCCCATGTGTCTCAGCGTGTGCCCTTCGAAATAAGCCACACACACCCGTGCAGCGGGCCGTGTGTTAGGCCGTGGCAATCACTGCAGGGTATTATCTTGACTTATGCAACACGGCCAGATCACACCTGCGGTGTGGGCTAGGCACGTGTGCCATTTTAGGGGTATATTGACTTGTGCCACACGGCACGGTCCACACGTTCGTGTGTGAGACCATGTGGAGGCATACTGAGCTTTAATTCAATCTCAGCACCAAGGGACACATGGTAGTGTAGCATGACCGTGTGTCACACACGGCGAGACACACGCGTGTCTCTACCCGTGTGAACAAAAATAGGCCAATTGCAAGGCCAATTTGCCACCCGTTCTCATGCTCACCTAAACAACCAAAATAATACCATTTCAACACATTTATAGGCAACCAAAACATGCCAATTCATATACAAATCATGCCATTTCATCTTCAACCATTTTACTACTCAAAATCATAACCATAAACATACCAAAATAATATGTCATTACCAAAAAATTCACCTATCTTCCCTATGTATTTTCTCATCATTTTATCAACTAATTTATGCCCTGAAAATATACCAATTCATCATCACTATATCATATCAAATCAACCATGATATATCATTGGTAATTAATCAAAACAATTAACCACTTAGCCATCACAACAATCATACCAAACATGCCAAAACACAAGGCCATATATACATCACATATCACTTACCAAGTTCATAAATTAAGCCAACTTAGATGGCCAAATACACACCAACATGTACATCATTTACAAGCCAACTCTTATGGCTAAAATCACAACTCAAAACATATCATCTTAACATACTAGCCTATTACATGCCATATACCATATATACATAACATCAAAGTACTAATAAGTTGATCGATAGTGTTAGTGATGTTCACGATGATCCTAAGTCAGGAGCTAGCTTGAATATCTATAAAGCAGGAAAGAACACACCAAGTAAGCTTTAAAAGCTTAGTAAGCCATATACAAATAAAATTACCACATGAATCAATATCATTTCATTAATAGGCAAATAATGAATAAGTATATAAAAGCTCACAAACCTTTCCCATTGAACACATATTCAAATTCATAAGAGAAGTCATCAAATACTTCCACTTTTCAATACTCGTATGAATCTACGTGCGTGCACGAGTCATTAACTCATTAACATATTCTTTCTCGACTTGACTTTGCCGTTGAACCATTCGATCGTTAAGGATACTCGGAAATCACATATAACTCGTACAATACCATGTCCGGATATGGTCTTACCATGTATTATCACATATCGATGCCCCTTTATCCCGACGGTCTTATCTGAAATCATATAACGATACCAATGTCCCGGACATGGTCTTACACATAATCACATCTCCATTAATCCTAATGTCATGACATTAGTATCCTATACTATTCTAATGTTCGTATGGGACTTTGGATATTGTAACCACAATCGATTCTTGCTGTATTTGATCATTCAACATTCATAGCGATTCATTGACAATTAAACATATATAATTCAATTTAAAGACATTTATTTGCATATGAACTTACCTTGTATTAGGGATAAGCGAATTTGGATCGACTATTCGATAACTTTTGATTTTCCCGATCTAAATTCGATTTCTTTCGTTCTTGATCTATATGCATTCAAAATTAACTCATTCGTTCATCAAATCACTCAATTCAGTCCACAAACACATATTTGGGCCTTTTACACTTTAGCCCCTAAAGTTCCATATTTTTACAATTTAGTCCCTATTTCATAAATACACAAAATTCACACAATTTAATTCAAATACATGCTAGCTGAATTTTCCTAAGTGGACATATCAGCCCATATTTATTATTTATTCTAACATTTAACCACACATTTTCACATTTTCACAATTAACTCCTATTTGACATTTTATCAAAAATCACTTTACAAAACTTGTGTAACTATCAATGAGATATTCATTTTCATCATCAAACATTCAAAAGCTCAAGCATTCATCAATGGCACTTCACAAAAACATTGACAACTTCAAAAATTAAGGCATGGGCTAGCTAGAATACAAAACAACGATATCAAAAAAGCGTAAAATCATCAAAAAGCGGAGCTCAAAACACTTACCAATTAAGCTCCCAATTGGCCAGAACCTAAAATGAACTAAATGTTTTCTTCTTCCACCATATTCAGCCAAAGAAAGATGAAATGAATCTTAATTTTGGTTTTGTTTTAATTAATATACATTATTTTATTTAATTATCAAATTAACCTTAGTTAAAAACCATTAAAAACATCCATTTAATGCCCATTTATGTCAAATTCCACTATCAATGGTCTAATAACATCATAAGGCCCTTTCATTTATTAAATCATAGAAATTAAACACATTTAACATATAGAATGCCACTTTTGCATTTCACAGCGATTTAGTCATTTTATCACATTAAGCATTCAATCGATAAATTAAATCACAAAACTTTCACAAATATATAATCACATCATATAAACAACATATGCGTAACATCCTAAATTAGGGGTTATGCGTTTGGAGCATAACTCGAGTGATTAGTAGGCTTTAAGTGTGGTTGGATATATTTTAGGAGTTTTTGAGAACTTTAGGTGAAGGGAAAAACTTTGGAAAATATTAGAATTTTTAAGTAAAGGGAATTGGGCTAAGGAGGCCTTAAGAATAATTTTCGGCATTTTGGACACAAGTGTTGGCACAGTAAAGTGGCTTCATGCGCCACTTAAGAAGTGGAAATAGCAACGCAGGGCTCGGGTTGGCTCTGGCCGGCGACAAATGGGTGTTTTATTTTTGTTTTGGGCATTAAGGCGAGAGGGAGCTAAGGAAAGAGCTCTTAAAAGAAAATGGGGCAAATTTATATCACAAAAAACCGCCACTTGGCAGAGTAGGCTTGGGGCATGATTTGTAGCTTCTTTGGAGCGGGACTAAGTTCGAACCTTGGGGGCTGCATGTAACATCCCAAATTGGGCCTAGTAGGATTTGGTGATTGGGCTTTGAGCTTTAGGAAAAATTTTAGTATTATTTGTGTTGGCTCGGGTATGAATTTTATGTGTGTTAGCATAGTCTTGTGAAGGCTCGATTTTAATTAGGAAGTTAGAATAAATTTTAGTATGATTTATTTAATGAAGTGGATTAGGTGAGCTTAGCACTTAAGTTAATTTAAGTAGCAATAAGTGACACAAGATGAGTGCATGGCAATTGGTATTGGCGCATGGAGTTTGGCTTGAGGTTAGAGGTTCGAGTAGCATGTTTAGCAATTTGAAGGTTATTTTATATCCTTGCTTTGATGGGCGGTCAAACTTATTTATGATAGGTTGGACTATTTCTTTTGGTAAGTTGAATATATGATTAAGAAAGCTTGATAGTAGGGATAAGAATCTTGAAATTATGGTATGATGAGGGACAAAAGGCATGAAGGGTGGAGGATGTTTTGGAAAGTTTCCTAAGCCTTAGTGGATGAATGTGGACGGCATGTATGGCTAGGGGGTGGCGAATTTTGATAGGTAGCTTGGGGGAAAGAAATAGTTGGCCAATTTCTCCTTTGATCATCTTTTTGGCATTTTGTTTCCCTCTCCAAAACTCTCTTTGGTAGAGATGTGTATTGTGCATTTTGGTGCACTTTTGCTTTTGATTTTAGCATCTTTTGTTGAACCAAACCATACCATTTCCCTTTTCTTTCATTTGCTCTTTTGAAACCAAAACAACATTTGATTTTGGGCATTGTGTACCACATTTCTTTTAGGCAAAATAGGTGTTGGCCAAATCTCTCTCTCTCATCTCTCTTTTCTTCATTTGACTTTTGTTCAGCCACATTTTCTCCCATCCTCTCTTTTGGCGAATCTTTAACCACCTCAAACTCCATTTCTTTTCATTCACTCATAGTTTAAACATCCATTACCATTCGATTTCTATTTTCTTGTTCATTTCACCATAAGCCAAAACTCTCATATCCTTCTTTTTAGTATTATATTTGGCCAGAATATTCAAGGGGACTCTCTTAGTTTTTCTTCAATTGATTTTGGAAAAGGGTAAGTGTTCTTGGTCGTTTCTCCTTCAATTCTTTTCTTGTCCCTCGTTATTTTCTTGTGGACTAAGGTAGAATCTATGGGCATTGGTTTGCAAGTTCTAATCATTTAGGAATCGATTTATTTTAGGCTCTGGGACGTGAAACAATCTTTCTAAGCCTCGTATATTCATCGATCGTCTTAGGTAAGCTTTTAGAGTAAGATTGGTATTTTGAGCGATAACTCTTTGGATTTAGTGTTATGGTAGAATGGCCTTTGTTTATATTTTAAGTGTTGGCCAGATTGTAGGACAAGGATCTAGTAGTAAATCGGATTCGGGAGTTATTTCTTGCGTTGGTGAAAGGTGTGTATACATACACATCTTATAACTTTTAATGTGCTAAGTGTTATTTTATGCCTAACGTTTTGTGTAGACATGGATGAAATACCTTCATGGTATTAACAAGGATTTGGGTAAGTTCTTATTACTATGTGATTATTATTTGATGCTTTTAGGAAGCATGACACATTTAGTATGTGTATTATTTGATATATGGCTTATGATAAATCGATTGGATGTTGTTAAATAAATCTATCAACATGATTTGTGGTACATGCATATAAATGATTGTTATGGGTTGATGAGAGGAGAAGCGATGATATTAGTGTCGCGGACACGGTGTTTTGGTAACACATCGTGACTCACGGTCACGGAGGTTTAGTACCTCCGGAGGTTTGGCACCTCATGGCGACTTGTCCACATGTGGTTAATTCCACGAGTAGGTTGGCCCCACTTTGAGATATGGGATTATGCGCGGGTGATTTGGTATCACCGATGGGTTGGCCCCATCATCTATTTGTGACCGGTCACGAGTGTTTTAATAACACAATTGTGTCTTGGACACGGAGATTTAGTATCTCCAGGTGATTTGGTATCACATTTGTGACTATCGTCACCCGGTGGTTTAGCACCACCCCGGTGGTTTAGTACCACAAGGGGTAGAAAAAGGCGTATGGATGGTTAGGTTGGGTGCATTTAAACTTATGCATGTTGATTGGTTATAATTTGTGTATGTGATTGCATTAAATTTGGGAAAGGGTTACACATTGAGTCTTGGTGACTCACCTTCTCCTTTAATTTTTCAGGTGACTCGTAGATCGCGGATGAGGGTAGGATGGACTCGAGTAGCCATGCGGTAGAGATTTTTAATAAATGAATTTTGGATTTTATCTATTTTCTGTTGGGTTTATGTTGCTTAATTGTAATAAGGCCTCCTAGGATTATATTATTATTCTTTGCATGTTTTGTTTAAACTATTTGATGATGTTAAAAGCGGATGCACATGTTTTCTCAAATTAAGCATAAAATGTTTTAAAAGTACCATCGGGTACATTGAAATTTGTAAACAACTCGACTATGCAAATATCTTAAGTTTGGTTTTTAACAAAGAAAATTTAAATTTAAAGGCATTTAGACTAATTTCAAAATCGGTTTTAAAATGATTTTCAAAATCTTTTCTCTGTAGCAAACCAAATTCGATTCGTAATGTTTGGGCCGGGTTTGGGGTGTTACAACTTTGCGAGTTAGTGTTTTATTTTTTCCATCTTTGGCGTGAAAGGGGAGAGAAGGAATTGGTGGCACATGGGATCTTCAAATGGATAAAGGTGGTTGTGTTTTCAAAATTCGGTGGGATAATGGATTAATCTTTGGACTTTATTTTTATTTATTAGGTGATAAGGGTGGCCTTTATTTTATTTGTTTTTAAATAGGTGATATAAGGATAAATAGGAGATTAAATAGGGATTTAATAAGTAAAGATAAAGTGCTAGAATATGGGTCTCTTTTTCAAGGCAATTTCGGTCATGTGGGAGTATTAGGTGCAGAAAAATTAGTGTTCCTATTTTAGTCTCCCTTGCCCAATTTTAAAGTTAAGAAATCCTCTCTTTTCCTCACTTATTTTTGCTAAGGTAGAAACTTCACCATTCTTTCACCATTGCCCGATTTCATACAACCCCCTTCCATACTCTTTTTTCTTTCTCTCAAACATCAACTCTGCATTATTGTTTGGAGGCGAATATTCCAACTTCAATTGTTAAGCCATAGTCAAATAACAAGGTGCTCTATTCTCTTTTTTTTCTGCATAAGTTTTAGAGACCAAAGTATCATAAGTGGTAAGTATTTAAGTATTCGATTTGTTTCTTTTTGTGTGATGAATCCGGTGAGTGAGGCCTTGATTTTTAGAGCATGGCGAATGTCTTAGTGCCATTAAGTGTGTCCTTTTTGTGTGTAGCCAGAAGGAAGGAAGCACTAAAGGGTTCTTCGGGATTCGATTCATCAAGGTAAGCCTATGTAGTTTCAGCCAAGGGCCATTCTCATGGATTATTACTAATAGTCGATCCTAACAATGGATAAGCGGGGAGTTCGACAACTTCTAAGACAATGGCGGTTTGAGTTTAGATCAAGTAAGGTAAAGCGATGGTAGTGATTTTCGGCCATAGGCCATTTTATAAGTTTAGGTATGACCAGGTTGTGTATTATGATTTTTAGGGGCTAATCGACAAGTAAAGTGAGTATCGGGATTCTAGATCGTGTTAGATTAGAGTAGTTAGAATTTTGCTAGAAAGTCAAGTGTGTGATTAACCCACGTTTTTCGGGTTTTGCTTTATATTTGCATGTGTGATTTATGTGCTAACCCGATTGCAATGGCGGTTATGTGGTGATTACCACGAAAAAGAGGCGTATAACCATAATCAGTTAGTATTATCATTGATAAGAATGTAGAAAGTGTGCCGATGTGAATGTGATAATGCCTATAAAAATGTGATTATGCCCTTAATAACATGTGCATGCATTTATTATTATGCCACTATTACATCTTTGCATGTGCATGGGTGGGATATGGATATGAAGGAAGGAAAGGGTGTACATTATGTATTGGTGCGATGTTAGCCTTGTGCTACATTGGCGCTTGATGTTAGCTATGTGCTTCATCAAGGGAGGTGTTGGCTAGGTGCCCACCTCGGCGGTTGATAGTGTGTGCATCACGCAGTGGGTGAATGATATGTGGGATCACTTAGGTGATCGGTGGATTAACCACGACCTTGGCGGCAAGTGCGCCCAGGTAAGATATGTGGATCACTATGTGATGGGTGGATTAACCACGGCCTTGAAGCAGCAAGTCTTCCAAGGTAAGATATGTGGTTCACTATGTGAGCGGTGGATTAGCCACGACCTTGGCGGGGAGTGCGCTAAGGTAGGAGTAACGGATGGACCCTAGGTTGGGTTGGGCTTCATAATTGCATAACTTTGCATATTATTTTGATTTGTGGATTAATGTGAAAATGGGCTAGGCCCGGTTGATATGTGGATTATTAAGAAAAGGGCCAAGCGGTATATGAATGTGGATCGGTGTGGAAATGGGCTAAGCCCGGTATGTGGAAATTTTGTGGTTAACTACCTATTATATGAATGTGATATGAATATGGGCCAAGCCTAGAATGTGGTAGTATGTGAATATGATACTTGATATCTGATATATGGGTTAATATGTGGTTAACATGTGGGTGGAATTCAAAGTTTAATTACACACGAGCACAACTATGACTCACCCAATTTTACCAACATTTGGTGATGCTTGGGCCAGGGTTTGGAGTGGATACAAGGTGGCCCATGTAGAAAGATATTTTAATTAATTAAGTATTTATATTTTCAGCATTTTGATTAAGTGTTTATTGTAATAAGGCCCATTAAAGTATTTAAGTATTTTTATTAAGTATCTTTATTATTATGTTTTATTATGGATTGACAATTGAGGTATCCATCGCCAATGGTTTTATTTTCTTAAATCTGTACATAATAAAGTTTTGAATCAGGTATTTTATAACAATTAAATTTTTACTTAGAATATTTTAAGTCACAAAAAAATGTTTTATTAAAGGCAACAAATTTTTAACGGTTTTACTCTTAAGTAAGAATATTTTGAGCGTGTTCATGATGGCATTTCAAATTCGATTCGTAGTGAATGGGCGGGGTTTGAGGTGTTACAAATTAGTATCGAGCTAGGTTCAAAACTTCGGCTTTGAGGTTTTGGGTCCCAAAATGTTTTCAAAAATGGGCTTTTCAAAATATGGGTTTTATTTGAGGATATTACGGCATGGCACTGTATCTCAGTGTAATATCCCAGGTTAGGGGCTATTTTGTTGTTGCATGTTTTTGCATGTGTTTAGTGTCTTTGTGTTGCTATTTCGGTGTTTTAGGGGCTTAATTGTGGGTTAGGAGTGTGCACAGAGTGAATGGGAAAATTTTGATTTTTGGGTGTTAAGTCGGGAGCTATTGGAGCTAGGGTATAAGGATTTTCTTTGATGTTTTATTGCACAAAAGGGAGGCTGGTGTAGTGGCAAGCTAGAGGCGCCACTAAGGCTTTGTGTGGAGTAACATGCAAATGCAAGGGTGTAGGCCTTGTGTTCGAGCTGCGGAGTGGCCACTTTTGGCACTCATTTTGTGGCATGGAGGGGAGGAGTTTGTGGCGGTTCAAACTACGCCTAAGACTAAGTCTTCCCATTTGAATGGAGGGTGGAGAGGGATTTTAGGAGGAAGACTTGGTAAACACATTTGAATGTGTGGCATGGAGTAGTTGGGGATCATGGCGAATTTTAGGGAGTTGGGAGGGGAGTAGCGACATAGTAGTGTGATGTTGGTGGGAGTGCAGAAATTTTTTGGAAATTTTGGCATTTTAGGTCACATTTGGTAAAAGCGAGTTCCTTTTTGATACTTGTAGCCGAATTTTCTTCAAGGTTTCTTCTCATTTTCTTCACTTCTTGAAACCAAGAATCCAAGTGAGTGACTCCATCTTTACTTTTTGCAAACCCAGAAAGTTTTCAATCATCTCTGTCCCTCTTTCATTGGTGTAGGCGAATGCTCCCTCTCACCTATTTCTTTTGTTCATTGTGTTGGCCAAAACCCCACCTCTCCAAAACCGTTTTCCACTTCTTTTCTTGCTAGCCAAAACTCCATTCTCTTAGAACACATCTTCTTCTTCTTCTTTCATTTACAAGTAGAAGTACCCTCCCTTATCCAACTTTATTCCTCTTAACTTTTCTTTAAACTCAATTGCGATTTCCCCATTTCTTCCCACCTCTATTTTCCTCCTTTTTCTTTCAAGGCCAAAAATAAGAGTGATAAACCCCCTAGCCAGTACCTTTTGTTTGATTGTGGTGCAAAGTGTGGGTAGAACCTATCTTCTTCCCTAGTGGCGTCTTGGCCGAATAATTGGTTGGTGTTGGTAAGTGCTAGGCCGAATAGCCATTTCTTCCCTCTCTAGTGCTTAATGGGTGTTGATTGGATTATTAAGCGGATTCTAGGCATGTGGTAAAGGTGTGGTCTCTTATGATTGAGCCAGATTGTGTGATAGAACAATCGGGGAGTTCCAAGCGATCGGTGGAGCCTTCTCCTTTGTTAACCAATTCGGTAAGTGATGGTGATATATCGTTCATGGTTTATTCGTGATTTACGATTAAGTCAAAGGTGATTTGTGATTAACTATTTTGATAGGGTGCGATTGTTGAAGAAGGAACCATCGTGTGGTGCGAATTTGGTAGGAAACCAAATCAAGTGAAGGTAAGGTTGGTAGCAATTCTGTTGGCTTAAAATCCTTAGCCGAATGGCTTTAGCACCTAACCCTATGTCTTGGCGATTGTAGGAGCTAGTTAATCAAAGGGACTTAGATCGTTTTGTCGAGGATTTCTAGACTGCGTATTACAGTGTGTAAACTAACACAGCGATATCTAATAATGTTATTAATAAACTGTTTGCCTATTAAAATCATGTGATTATGATGGATTATTGGATACCCAAGCGGGGTATGTGTATGCGTATCCGGGTAAGTCGAGTATTGTTACTAGATTCTTGATGATCTATATGGTATCATGACTATGTATGTATGTGATATGGGGCATGAGTCAAACATATTAGCATGATATGCATAATTTGTATGATATGCATGATTATACGAGTTGGTTTGTTGATGGGTGATATGAGTGGAGGGGCGTGATGATTTTGTCTTTGAAGAGCACCAGTGTTTTAGTAACACACTTTGTGACTACGGTCACGGTGCTTTAGTAGCACATTTGTGTCTTTGGGACACGGAGGTTGGGCACCTCATTGCGACTTGTCCTGTGGGTAACACCACCGTGGGTTGGCCCCCACTTTGAGATATGGGATCGTCTGCGCTGGTGATTGGGTATCACCACGATGGGTTGGCCCCATCATTCGATTATTGTGACTACGGTCACGGTGCTTTAGTAGCACATTTGTGTCTTTGGGACACCGGAGGTTGGGCACCTCATTGCGACTTGTCCTGTGGGTAACACCACCGTGGGTTGGCCCCACATGAGATATGGGATAAATGCGCTGGTGATTGGGTATCACCACGATGGGTTGGCCCCATCATTCGATTATCGTGACTACGGTCACGGTGCTTGGTAGCACATTGTGTCTTTGGGACACGGTGTTTTAGTAACACATTGTGACTATATGTCACGGTGGTTTGCTTTCCACCGGTGGTTTGGTACCACAGGGGTAGAAAAAGGAGATACGGATGGTTAGGATCGGGTTGCATTAATTATGTTGCTATGTATGATGTGTGTTAGCATGTTGTTTCATCGGGAGGCGGGATTTATGCCTTTGAGTCACTTTCGACTCACCCTCTCCTTTGACATTTCGGGTGACTCGTAGGCGGACATGGGTAGGATGGACTGGGGGTGCTCATGCCATGCTTAATAAGTTTTACTCCAACTCTATCATTTGGGTACTTTAGTTTAATTACTTTTATTTGGGTTTTAATTTGGATTTGTAAAAGGCCTTTAAATTATGTTTTATGATGGGTATGTTTTAATTAGATTCTCAACTTTGCTTAACAAATAACTTGGCATGAAATTTTACTAAAACTTGGAAAAACAATGTTTTCAAACTTATATCGCAATGTGTTTTAAACTATACCATCGGGTATCTCGCTATGTTTTGCTATTCAATAAACTCAAATGATTTCCAAATCAAACTCGATTTTTTCCACTAAGTCTAAAATGTTTCAAAATGGCACTAAGAAACTATTGGAAGTCTAAATGAAATTAACTTTCGTTTAACTATATACTTGGATAAGTTTTCAAAATCTAATCAAACAAGCCTACTCAAACTTTCCTCAAATTCACTTTGTTTTCACCCCACTTCTAAGCGAAAAAAATCGATCACTCAAAGACGTTTTCCCAGTAACATACAGTTCGGGCGTGGTGTCTTGTCAGGAGTTTGGGGTGTTACAATTGTAATATCGAGCCAAGTTCAAAAGCTCAAATTTGTGGGCACGAGGCCCAAAAATGTTTTCAAAAGATTGTTTTGTTAGTTTTATTCTCAAAGTATGGTTTGAAAGGCATGGCACCGAGTCTCGGCACCCGATTCGCCCGGGTAAGTACCAGTACTATTGCTTGTGAATTGATTGGATGTGATATGATTTAAAGAATAGCAATAGTATACTACTTTAGAGATTGGCCGATAGGATTTTGTGAACTCGCGAGAACAAATCCTCTTAAAATATTCATAAGACTAGCTCTTAAACAAGTGGAATTAATCTTGATGCATAAAAATTCTTAATCGAATCGTAGGAAGATTAGTCATGGCGCTAGAGGTGGGCGTGGTGCGTGGGCGAGTCGTGGTAGGATGACGGTTTTACGCGTAGGATGCAGTCGAGAGTTGAGAAAATGAGATCTGTCATCGCCACCCGGTGGAGGTGGTGAGTTCCAAGATCGGTAGCCCGGGGGCGGCCCAGCGTGTCACGAGCGATCTTCTGCGAGTGTTGGAAAAAGAGTAGGCTGGTGTTGGTGGTAATCGCGGAGTTAGGAAATGCATTTTAGCGACTTCTCGGGCCAATGGGGCGAATTCTTCGAGTGTTTACGGTGTTGCTCCAGCCTTTGCTGAATATTGGTTGGAGGCAAGCCCAGGCGGATCATGGGCGATCTGGACTTGGCTTCTTTGAAGAAAAGCCCAAAGGGCATCGTGTCGCTTCTCAGAGATGAGTCATATCGGTGGTGGCTCACGGTTCGAGAGCAGTGTGGCGCGAGAGGATCTAACATGGGATTATTTGAGTACATATCAAAAGAAGTACATCGGAGCTAGTTATAATGACTCCCAGTGGAAGGCATTTACGAGGCTTGTTCGAGAAGTAAATCATTTGCCAGTGCAGTGAGTTCGAAGGTGAGTAGGTATGCCGAGGGCATTGTGGCCATCGAGCATGAGAGGTGTGTTCGTTTCGAGGATGGTCTGCGAGAGGCGACTTGAAATTCTTGATTGCTCCTCGGCGAGGAGCGCGAGTTCTTGTCTTAGTTGAGAAGGCTAAGGTAGCCGAGGGTGTTAAAGTCGGTGAGGCGGGGTATGGGCGAAAATAGACATAAGAGGAGCTTTGGGTCTTACGGATGCGTCGGGTAACCCGCGAGAAGAGGGCTAGGCAAGTGGGCCGAACCAACTGCTAGGTTTTATTCTTTGCTAAGCGAGGGCCTTGCTTGATGTGATCGGTGTGGGAAATCTCATTGGGGTGGTTCTTTGGGTGGAGAAAAGGTTGCCAGTGTGGTTCTCTACGGGCAGAGTGTGAGGCTTTGTCCGCGTGGGTTGGCTAGAGATTGATCTAAGAGTCGGGGCATGTCGATTCGAGGTAGTGGACCGCCACCGCGAGAGGGCCGTGGTAATGGCGAGGTGGTAATGGTTGCAGTCGGGGCCGTGGAGCAGGCGAGGAGGTGCGAGTAGCTCGATGCTAAACGGCTGGATTAGTGTATCTTTGCGGCGCCCAGAGGAGGACGCGGCCTTGCCGGACGTCATAGCCAGAATGCGTTCTTGATTTTTGGTTCTCCTTATCTTTGCTTTGATTGATGTGGGTTCAACGCACTCTTATGTTGCCCGATAGTATAGTAGAGACCATGGATTTAGACTACGAGATATCTTCTAGGCGGATGGTTGTGATTAGCCCTCTAGGTCACTCTGTAGTAGTAGATAAAGCGTTTAGAGAGGTACCCTTAGAACTTCAAGGGGTAGTGTTTCTTTCTGCGATCCGATGGAGCTGCCCAGTTTGGGAGTTCGATCGATTCTTAGGATGGACCCGGTTGGTCAAGTACCGAGCAAGTTGGATTAACGTGACCAAGCGCATGGTTCTTAAGGCGGTTGAGGGTGATGAGGTGGCTATGATAGGTAATAGGAGGGATTACTTATCAAATGTAGTATCTGCTCTGCGAAGCGAGAAGATGGTCGAGAAAAATTTGTGAAGCGTATGTAGTTCATGTGTATGCCTTGGAGGCTAAGGAGTCGATGTGGAGAAGGTTAAATGCAGTTAAGGAGTTTCTTGATGTTTTCTGAGGAGCTTCCGGGTTTCTTGCCGGATCGCGAGTGGAGTCCGGGATTGATCTGTTTGGGAGGCTGTGCGGTGTCTGTTGCTCGTATAGGATGGCGCCAAAGGTTGGTGGAGCTTAAGGCTCGAGATCCGGGAGTTATTGGATCGAGGTTTTATTAGGCCAAGTGTTTGTGGTAAGTGCGCTTGCGGTACTCTTTGTCAAGAAGAAAGATGGCACGATGCGGATGTGTATAGACTCACGCTTGATTGAACAAGTGACGATTAAAAACAAGTATCCGTTTACCCACGGATAGGCGATTTGTTTGATCGGTGAAGAAGCTGCGGTATTTTGAAGATCGACTTGAGATCCAGGTATCACCGATTAAAGGTTAAGGAGGCGATATCCATAAAAGCGGCGTTTGGACTCGGTATGGGCACTCACGAATTTCTAGTAATGCTGTTCGGGTTGACTAACGCCCGGCGGCGTTTATGGACATGATGAATAGGGTGTTTCAACGATGTCTGGATCGGTTCGTCGTGGTTTTCATAGACGCGACATCTTGGTGTACTCAAGGGCGGAGGAAGAGCATGATAAGCATTTGCGAGTGGTGTTGCGATTTTGAGGAAAAGACTCTATGCTAAGTTCGATAAGTGCGAGTTACGGCAGAGAGTGACTTTCTTGGGTCATGTAGTGTGGTGAGGATTGAGTAGATCCTCGTAAGATTGAGGCGATTTTAGATTGGAAGCCGCCTAAGTCGGTGTTTGAGATTCGGAGTTTTCAGGTTTGGCGGATACTCTGAGAAGGTTTGTTGAGGGTTTCGTTGATAGCGTGGCCGATGACCAAGTTCTTTGAGGAAAGAAGTTCCGTTTGTATGGGTGAGAAGCGGCGAAAGCTTCGACAAGTTAAAGAAGATTTTGGTGAGGCTCGGTTCTAATTCAACTTTGAGTTTGTAAGGAATTCACGATCTATTATGACGCATCACATACGGGCTTAGGTTGTGTCTTGATGCAAGAAAGGTAAGGTGTGGCTTACGCTTCTCGGCGGTGAGGCCACATGAGGTTAATTATCCGATGCACGATTTGGAGCTAGCATTTATGTAGTCTTCGGTTTAAAGATTTGGAGGCACTACTTATACGGAGAGAGCGATAGTCTACGAGATCACAAGAGTCTGAAGTATCTGCTCGGAAGGATTTGAATTTGAGGCGTATGCGGATGGGTCGAGATTCTTTGAAAGATTATGGCTGTTCGATTGAGTATCACCGGGCAAGGCTAACGTGGTGGTGGACGCGTTGAGTCGCAAGGTTGTTTCGGACTTAAGAGCTTTGTTCGCCCGCTTGAGCTTCTATGGCGATGGGAGTATTACGGCGAGTTGCGAGTTAAGCCTACTTGGTTGGCGGTCGGATCGAGAAGCTTGATTATTGGATGAGGTTACGAGTGCGCGGAGGTTGCAAGTGCGGGATGGTGGTTTGGAGAGATTCTGACTTATGCAGTGATGGGGTTCTATGTTTTCAAGAAAGGCTTGTATGCCTAAAGATGTTGGTGAGGCAAAAAGATTCTTGGGGCCTTGCATAGCGATCCTTATGCTATGCATCTGGAGGTAGCAAGATGTATAGGGATCTTAGAGCGATTTTGGTGGCTTGGCTTGAAGAAGGAGGTGATGAGTTTGTTGGGAAGTGTCGACTTGTCAGTGAGTCAAGGCTGAACATCGATTGCCGTCGGGGTTGCTTGACTGTGAAAGATTCCTCGATGGAAGTGGGAAAGGATAACCATGGATTTAAATCGGTGGGTTACAGCTTACGCCAAGCAAGAAAGATTCGATTTGGGTAGTGGTGGATCGTGACTAAATCGACTCACTTTATTCGGTGAGGTTGACTACTCACTTGAAGCTAGCGAAGTTTGTATGTGTCAAAGATAGTGAGGTTGCCGCGGTGTGCGGTTTACGATAATCTCGGATAGGGATCCTAGATTCACGTCAAGGTTCGGAAAGCACCGCATCGGGCTCTGGGTACTTCGTTTGGATTTAAAGACGGCTTTTCACCCGCGATCGGCGGTCAATCGAAAGGGTCATTCGGTCTTAGAGGATATCTTTGAGAGGTTGTATCTTGGACATCGAGGTAGTTGGGAGGAGTTTCTACCATTAGCTGGTTTGCCTACAACAACGATTACCAAGCGAGCATCAAGATGGCACCGTATGAGGCGTTGTATGGTAGGAAGTGTCGCTCACCTCGTGTTGGACGGAGTTAGGTGAGCGTCGATTCTTTGGGACCCGAAGTTGGTTCTTGAGGCCAGAGACAAGGTTAGGTGATTCGATCTAGATTGAAGGAAGCTTGGACCGGCAGAAGTCTTATCTGCCGATCTTAAGCGAAGAGAGATATAGAGTTATTTGTGGGGATCGAGTTTTCTGAAGGTCTCACCTTGGAAGAAGGTGTTGAGGTTCGGGAAGAAAGGCAAGCTAAGTCAGGGTTTATTGGGCGTATAGGGTTACGAGGCGAGAGTTGGACGATGGCGTATCGACGAGTTGCCAAGCAGAGCTTAGTCGATTCACGGCGTTTTCCACGTTTGATGCTTGGAGGTATCGTTGGATCCGTCGCATGTGGTAGCAATGGAAGAGATCGAGGTAAATCCAGATTTGACTATGGAAGAAGAACACATGCGATTCTAGATCGGGATGTGAAAGTTCTGCGTAAAAGTGCGTACCCTTTGGTTAAGGTTCTTTGGCGGAATCATGGCGTGGAAGAAGCGGCGTGGGAACCCGAGGATATGATGAGACAATGATACCCGCAACTCTTACGATCGGGTAATTTAGAGGTCGAAATTATTTTAAGAGGTAGAAGCTGTAATATCCCGGGTTAGGGGCTATTTTGTTGTTGCATGTTTTTGCATGTGTTTAGTGTCTTTGTGTTGCTATTTCGGTGTTTTAGGGCTTAATTGTGGGTTAGGAGTGTGCACGAGTGAATGGGAAAATTTTGATTTTTGGGTGTTAAGTCGGGGAGCTATTGGAGCTAGGGTATAAGGATTTTCTTTGATGTTTTATTGCACAAAAGGGGAGGCTGGTGTAGTGGCAAGCTAGGCGCCACTAAGGCTTTGTGTGGGTAGCGCCAAATGCAAGGGTGTAGGCCTTGTGTTCGAGCTGCTGGAGTGGCCACTTTTTGGCACTCATTTTGTGGCATGGAGGGAGGAGTTTGTGGCGGTTCAAACTCTTGCCTAAGACTAAGTCTTCCCATTTGAATGGAGGGTGGAGAGGGATTTTAGGAGGAAGACTTGGTAAACACATTTGAATGTGTGGCATGGAGTAGTTGGGGATCATGGCCGAATTTTAGGGGAGTTGGGAGGGGGTAGCGGCATAGTAGTGTGATGTTGGTGGGGTGCGAAATTTTTTGAAATTTTGGCATTTTCGATCACATTTGGTAAAAAGCAAAAGTTCCCTTTTGATACTTGTAGGCAATTTTCTTCAAGGTTTCTTCTCATTTTCTTCACTTCTTGAAACCAAGAATCCAAGTGAGTGACTCCATCTTTACTTTTTGCAAACCAGAAAGTTTTCAATCATCTCTGTCCCTCTTTCATTGGTGTAGGCCAATGCTTCCTCTCACCTATTTCTTTTGTTCATTGTGTTGAGCAGAAACCCCACCTCTCCAAAACCGTTTTCCACTTCTTTTCTTGCTAGCCAAACTCCATTCTCTTAGAACACATCTTCTTCTTCTTCTTTCATTTACAAGCCAGAAAGTACCCTCCTTATCCAACTTTATTCCTCTTCTTTTCTTTAAACTCAATTGCCGATTTCCCCATTTCTTCCCACCTCTATTTTTCCTCCTCCTTTTCTTTCAAGGCCGAAAATAAGAGTGATAAACCCCTAGCCGTACCTTTTGTTTGATTGTGGTGCAAAGTGTGGACCGAACCTATCTTCTTCCCTAGTGGCGTCTTGGCCAGAATAATTGGTTGGTGTTGGTAAGTGCTAGGCCGAATAGCCATTTCTTCCCTCCCTAGTGCTTAATGGGTGTTGATTGGATTATTAGCCGATTCTAGGCATGTGGTAAAGGTGTGGTCTCTTATGATTGAACCGATTGTGTGATAGGGCAATCGGGGAGTTCCAAGCGATCAGTGGAGCCTTCTCCTTTGTTAACCAATTCGGTAAGTGATGGTGATATATCGTTCATGGTTTATTAAGTGATTTCGATTAAGTCAAAGGTGATTTGTGATTAACTATTTTGATAGGGTGCCGATTGTTGAAGAAGGAACCATCAGGTGCGCGATTTGGTAGGAAACCAAATCAAGTGAAGGTAAGGGTGGTAGCAATTCTGTTGGCTTAAAATCCTTGGCGAATGGCTTTAGCACCTAACCCCTATGTCTTGGCCGATTGTAGGAGCTAGTTAATCAAGGGACTTAGATCGCTTTTGT
This sequence comes from Gossypium sturtianum, assembly GCA_025698515.1. NCBI lineage: Eukaryota > Viridiplantae > Streptophyta > Magnoliopsida > Malvales > Malvaceae > Gossypium > Gossypium sturtianum. Next base: position 53,072 of record JAOWAD010000068.1, on the reverse strand, counting down.
CGAGATTTCTAGACTCGTATTGCAGTGTGTAAACTAACACACCGATATCTAGTAATGTTATTAATAAACTGTTTTTGCCTATTAAAATCATGATGATGATGATGGATTATTGGATACCCAAGCGGGGTATGTATGCGTATCCGTAAGTCGGTATTGTTACTAGATTATTGATGATCTATATGGTATCATGACTATGTATGTATGTGATATGGGGCATGAGTCAAACATATTAGCATGATATGCATAATTTGTATGATATGCATGATTACATGAGTTGGTTTGTTGATGGGTGATATGAGTGGAGAGGCGGTGATGATTTGTCTTGACGAGCACCAGTGTTTTGGTAACACACTTTGTGACTACGGTCACCAAAGCTTTGGTAGCACATTTGTGTCTTTGGGACACGGAGGTTGGGCACCTCATTGCGACTTGTCCCTCGGTGGTAACACCACCGTGGGTTGGCCCCACTTTGAGATATGGGATCGATCAATGCGCTGGTGATTGGGTATCACCACGATGGGTTAGCCCCATCATTCGATTATTGTGACTACGGTCACGGTGCTTTGGTAGCACATTTGTGTCTTTGGGACACCGGAGGTTGGGCACCTCATTGCGACTTGTCCCTGTGGGTAACACCACCGTGGGTTGGCCCCACATGAGATATGGGATCGTCTGCGCTGGTGATTGGGTATCACCCGATGGGTTGGCCCCATCATTCGATTATCGTGACTACGGTCACGGTGCTTAGGTAGCACATTGTGTCTTTGGGACACCGGTGTTTTGGTAACACATTGTGACTATATGTCACTGGTGGTTTGGCACCACAGGTGGTTTGGTACCACGGGGTAGAAAAAGGAGATACTGGATGGTTAGGATCGGGTTGCATTAATTATGTTGCTATGTATGATGTGTGTTAGCATGTTGTTTCATCGGGAGCGGGATTTATGCATTTGAGTCACTCGACTCACCCTCTCCTTTGACATTTCAGGTGACTCGTGACGCGCGGACATGGGCCGGATGGACTCGGGGTGCTCATGCCATGCTTAATAAAGTTTTACTCCAACTCTATCATTTGGGTACTTTAGTTTAATTACTTTTATTTGGGTTTTAATTTGGATTTGTAAAAGGCCTTTAAATTATGTTTTATGATGGGTATGTTTTAATTAGATTCTCAACTTTGCTTAACAAATAACTTGGCATGAAATTTTACTAAAACTTGGAAAAACAATGTTTTCAAACTTATATCGCAATGTGTTTTAAACTATACCATCGGGTATCTCGCTATGTTTTGCTATTCAATAAACTCAAATGATTTCTAAATCAAACTCGATTTTTTCCACTAAGTCTAAAATGTTTCAAAATGGCACTAAGAAACTATTGGAATTCCTAAATGAAATTAACTTTCGTTTTAACTATATACTTGGATAAGTTTTCAAAATCTAATCAAACAAGCCTACTCAAACTTTCCTCAAATTCACTTTGTTTTCACCCCACTTCTAAACGAAAAAAATCGATCACTCAAAGACGCGTTTTCCCGTAACATACCAGAGTTAGGCGTGGTGTCTTGTCCGAGTTTGGGGTGTTACACTCAGGCCATGATCCACCCCGTAAGTACCCGTGACTCACGAAGTGAAATGTGTATGTGAATGTTATAAGTATGAAGGAGCGTAGATTAGTGAACTAGGATCTGATGAACCCTAGGGCTAGTGCACTCAAACACATGCATAAGACTTAAGGACTATTAAACAAACTCCGTGAAGTAAGTCGCCCAGAGCTTGGGTGTGGCAATTTGTTGTCTTGCATGTCTAGGAGTGGATTCAGTAAGAGCTTGGTATTTAAGCGGTCCTAGTGACTCACCTCCTCTTTACTCGAATCCTACAGTGCGTGTGAGTAACTGCTCACCCTAACCAAGAGGAATTATTCACGGGCTAAACCCGATAATTTAAAACCCGAAAGGGATTAGCCATGCGATTTTATAAAATTCCTAGTTTTAAAATTCCTAAATTACCCTTTTAATTGTAGTAAAAGATTATTGTGAATTTTTTCCAAAATATCTCCGATTTACAAAATTAGAAAAATGCCCTGTCTTCATAAATTACTAAAATACCCTTAGTTTTTAAGATTTTCAAAAATACCTCGACTTTTGTTAAAATATTTCTACTTTACTGAAATACCGAGAAAATTCTATTTTTGCAAAATGTTAAGATACCCGATTTGGAAATTACTAAAATGCCCCGACTTCAAAATTACCAAAATAAACCCGATTTTTGAAATTTAAGCAATACCTTTGATTTGAAAAATATTTTCAAAAATACCCTCGAAACTTGGAGATTTCAAAATCCCTTGATTTTTAAAGATTATTTTTGGTGACCTCGATTTATTACCAAAATTCCCCTATAGGAAAAATGGCGAAATTACCCACTGGGTAGGAATGATCTGAAATGCCCAAAGTGGTGAAGTGAATGTTGTGGATGAATGTGAATGTGATTCTGCGAATTAGAATAGTAAACTTGAACTGAAACTTTGTTCGATCGAAAGAACCACTTCTAGAAATTCTTTTCATAAAATTGTTCGCGGTTAAACAGTGGAACAAATACTAATGCATAAAACTTTTTAATCAGATTAAATCGCGACGTTAGAAATGAGTTCTAGGGGATGTGTTAGATTTGTTAAGATCAGTCTGCAGCATAAAGCGTAGTGCGGTGAGTTAGGATGTCACGATTATTCGTTAGTAAGTAATTTCGAGGACGAAATTATTTTTAAGGAGGGTAGAATTGTAACATCCTAAATTAGGGGTTATGCGTTTGGAGCATAACTCGAGTGATTAGTAGGCTTTAAGTGTGGTTGGATATATTTTAGGAGTTTTTGAGAACTTTAGGTGAAGGGGAAAAATTTGGAAAATATTAGAATTTTAAGTAAAAGGGAATTGGGCTAAGGAGGCCTTAAGAATAATTTTCGGCGTTTTTGGACACAAGTGTTGGCACAGTAAAGTGGCTTCATGCGCCACTTAAGAGTTGGAAGTAATGCCAACGAGGGCTCGGGTTGAAACACTGTGAGCAAAAATGGGTGTTTTGTTTTTGTTTTGGGCATTAAAGCAAGAGGGAGCTAAGGAAAGAGCTCTTAAAAGAAAATGGGGCGAATTTATATCACAAGAAACCGCCACTAGCAGAGTGGCTTGGGGCATGATTTGTAGCTTCTTTGGAGCAGATCGAGTTCGAACCTTAGGGGCTGCAGGTTGGTGTTTTATTTTTTTCCATGCTGGCGTGAAAGGGGAGAGAAGGAATTGGCTGGCACATGGGATCTTCAAATGGATAAAGCTGGTTGTGTTTTCAAAATTCGGTGGGATAATGGATTAATCTTTGGACTTTATTTTTATTTATTAGGTGATAAGGGTGGCCTTTATTTTATTTGTTTTTAAATAGGTGATATAAGGATAAATAGGAGATTAAATAGGGATTTAATAAGTAAAGATAAAGTGGCCGAATATGGGTCTCTTTTTCAAGGCAATTTCGGTCATGTGGGGGAGTATTAGGTGCCTTAAAAATTAGTGTTCCTCTTTTAGTCTCCCTTGCCCAATTTTAAAGTTAAGAAATCCTCTCTTTTCCTCACTTATTTTTGCTAAGGCCGAAACTTCACCATTCTTTCACCATTTCAGATTTCATACAACCCCTTCCATACTCTTTTTCTTTCTCTCAAACATCAACTCTACATTATTGTTTGGAGGCCGAATATTCCAACTTCAATTGTTAAGCCATAGTCAAATAACAAGGTGCTCTATTCTCTGTTTTTTTTTACGCATGCAAGTTTTAGAGACCAAAGTATCATAAGTGGTAAGTATTTAAGTATTCGATTTGTTTCTTTTTGTGTGATGAATCCAGTGGAGTGAGGCCTTGATTTTTAGAGCATGGCCGATGTCTTAGTGCCATTAAGTGTGTCCTTTTTTGTGTAGCCAAGGAAGGAAGCACTAAAGGGTTCTTCCGGATTCGATTCATCAAGGTAAGCCTATGTAGTTTCAGCCAAGGGCCATTCTCATGGATTATTACTAATAGTCGATCCTAACAATGGATAAGCGAGGAGTTCGACAACTTCTAAGACAATGAGCGGTTTCGGGATTTAGATCCGTAAGGTAAGGCAGTAGTGATTTTCGGCCATAGGCCATTTTATAAGTTTAGGTATGACCGATTGTGTATTATTATTTTTAGGGGCTAATCGATAAGTAAGCTGAGTATCGGGATTCTAGATCGTGTTAGATTCGAGTAGTTCGGAATTTCGCTAGAAAGTCAGGTGTGTGATTAACCCACCGTTTTCCGGGTTTTGCTATATTTGCATGTGTGATTTATGTTCTAACCAGTGCAATGGCAGTTATGTGGTGATTACCCTGAAAAGGGGTATAACCATAATCAGGTTAGTATTATCTGTTGATAAGAATGTGAAAGTGCCGATGTGAATGTGATAATGCCTATAAAAATGTGATTATGCCGCCTTAATAACATGTGCATGCATTTATTATTATTATGCCACTATTACATGCTACATGTGCATGGGTGGGATATGGATATGAAGGAAGGAAAGGGTGTACATTATGTGCGTAGTCGATGTTAGCCTTGTGCTACATTGGCGCTTGATGTTAGCTATGTGCTTCATCAAGGGAGGTGTTAGCTAGGTGCCCACCTCGGCGGTTGATAGGCTGTGTGCATCACCGTGGGTGGGTGAATGATATGTGGGATCACTTGGGTGATCGGTGGATTAGCCACGGCCTTGAGCGGCAAGTCCGCCAAGGTAAGATATGTGGATCACTATGTGATCGGTGGATTAGCCACGACCTTGAGCGACAAGTCCGCCAAGGTAAGATATGTGGTTCACTATGTGAGCGGTGGATTAGCCACGGCCTTGGGCGGGAGTGCGCTAAGGTAGGAGTAGCGGATGGACCCTAGGTTGGGTTGGGCTTCATAATTGCATAACTTTGCATATTATTTTGATTTGTGGATTAATGTGAAAATGGGCTAAGCCCGGTTGATATGTGGATTATTAAGAAAAGGGCTAAGCCAAGTATATGAATGTGGATCGGTGTGGAAATGGGCTAAGCCCGGTATGTGGAAATTTTGTGGTTAACTACCCTATTATATGAATGTGATATGAATATGGGCCAAGCCCGGAATGTGGTAGTATGTGAATATGATACTTGATATCTCGATATATGGGTTAAAATGTGGTTAACATGTGGGTGGAATTCAGGTGGTTTAATTACACACTTGAGTGCAGTATGACTCACCCAATTTTTACCAACATTTCAGTGATGCTTGGACCGGGTTTGGAGTGGATACAAGGTGGCCCATGCGAGAAAGATATTTTAATTAATTAAGTATTTATATTTTCAGCATTTTGATTAAGTGTTTATTGTAATAAGGCCCATTAAAGTATTTAAGTATTTTTATTAAGTATCTTTATTATTATGTTTTATTATGGATTGACAATTGAGGTATCTATCGCCAATGGTTTTATTTTCTTAAATCATACATAATAAAGTTTTGAATCCAGTATTTTATAACAATTAAATTTTTACTTAGAATATTTTAAGTCACAAAAAAATGTTTTATTAAAGGCAACAAATTTTTAACGGTTTTACTCTTAAGTAAGAATATTTTGAACGTGTTCATGATGGCATTTCAAATTCGGTCGTAGTGAATGGGCGGGTTTGGGGTGTTACAATAACATCTGAAAAGGGCCTAAGCATTTGAAACACCCCAAACCCGGCCATAAGCCCGAATAGGATCTGGTATGCTTCTTAAGAAAAATTCGTTTTCGTTTTGTAAAATGATGTGATTTTGTGGTAAAGAATAGATTTAAAGTACGAACTTGTTAAAAATCGTTTTGAAATTTAAATTTGTTTATATATATATATAATCATCAAAATCTATGTTTTTAATAAAAATTATTTTATCAAAAGAAGATCCAAATTTATGAATTATTAATATTTTGAAAACCATAAGTATTTAGATGTCAAAACATTTTCATACGATTATCGAAATATTTAATTGTTTAGTTGAAATTGATCGTAGCGAGAATATAAATTAAAACGTAAAAATAACGTAGCTAATGGCGACCTTATTACAAAAACATATCCCAAATTAAATCCCAAAATATATAAGAAAACATAGTAAGTTTAATATAAAGGAAAACCCAATTTCTTGAGTTGAGCAATGGCCACCACGTAGTCCTTGGCGACCGGTCCAAATCATTGAGTATCACACGAAAAGATATCCCATTTGAAGGGTGAGTCAACAGACTCAATGTGTAACAATATACTAAAAGTCCAATCGATCATAGTAATAAAGCCCATAATATAGCAAATCGATAATAAATGATTAAATCACATATACATATAAATGAAATGCAATCGCGAACCCAACTTAGCTATCCATCCGCTACACACCACCCGTACCTACCAATCACACCGTGGGGATTACTAAATCGACCCTCCATCGCTACACACCATCGAAGGCGCTTCTTTGCGGTCAACATGCACATCGCCCTTATAATCGCGGCATAGCCACGGATAATTGTGACAGAGTCACGGATTCATAATATCGTGGTGAAGTCAACGGATTCATAATATCGTGACCAAAGTCACCGGATAATGTGGTAAAACCACCTAACACTTCCCTTTCAATATTACCCATATGCCCATGCAATAACATATTATTTCAATACCATGCCATATTTCCGGAAATCATATCGAGAATCATATACATTTCATAATTATGCTTATAGCATTATTAACGATCTGAATATCATTCCTTGTACATTACCCCAAAATCATAACCAAATATCGGATATGTCTCATATAAAAATTTATACAAAATGTTAAGGAATAACGTGCTGAATTCAACTGTACCATTAAATGATACCCAAGCCATAATCATTTATATTTCTTTATAAACACATTTTCATCAATAATACTATTAATCTATTAGAATTTTAGTGTAAGCTACACACCTTGTAAACACGAGATTGATAGAATACTTAAGATTTCCGACTCTTGCCTACAACGTCGATAAAGACCTACATAACACTTATATGAGAAATCGATTATCACTAAAAATATATGGCCTTTGGCGAATTTCATTATCTCCTTACCTTGGATTATTCAAATCCCGAATGATCCCCTAAACGTTGGCTACAAAGAAACCCTGAACTTTCCTTCAAGTTTATTGCCCAAGATAATAAAAGGAATTAGAGTTTAAGCTTTTCAATCGTTAGAAGAAAGAAAGGATAAAGAAATTAGTCTAGAAGAGTTCTTACCAAGAAGTAAAGACCAAAATGCAAATGGTCTCTAAACTCCAAAAAAATTCGGCAAGATGAAATAGAAAAATAGATTCAAATGAAAAAGATGATAGGTTTTTGGTGCTTAGAAGCAATCGGTTTCAATGGTGTCAATGGAGTGAAATTTTCGGTTTTAGAAGAGAATGGAAAAGAAAAATAAAATGAGAAATGATCAAAGAGAATAAATGGGTTTGATTATGGAAGAAATTGAATAAAGAAAAAGTTGTTGGTAATGGTCAAGTAAGAAAGGATGAAAGAAAAATGCCTTCAAAAGTGGTAATATTTTGGTACCAAAAAGAGAAAAAGCTTGAGAGAAAAAAAAACAAGAAAAAGAGTACCAATTTGGTCAAAATATGATAGCCAAAACAAAACAAAGTTTTCACCTATTGCAAATGACAATTTATTAAGAAGAAAAATTTGGAGAAAAGGGAAAAGATGCACAAATTGTTAAGATTTTGGCCAACTAACACCCACTAATCCCATACAACATTCGGCCAACTCACAACCCAACACAATCCCCCTTTTTGCTCCTCATTTCTTCCCTATCATCTCCTTAATCACTATCACAATTAAACCAACCCCCTTAGCCCTTATGCCGTCTAGGTTCATGGTCAAATGACCATGGAAAAACTTCAAAACATCACCCACTCTTCAAGCCTTTTGTCCCTAAACATTCCATAACAACTTGATTCCTTACCTTAACTACTAACTTTCCTTTTTCCTTTGGTCTACTATCCAAAAATAAAAGAAGAATCCATCCATACTAGATAAAGCTTGACCGACACTATAGGAAAGAGAACAAAAATTAAAATTCCTTCCAATTGCTAGCTAAGGGTTCGAACCTCTACCCTCATGCATTCACCCATGCGCCATCACCACTTTACTAATTGACTTGTCTTGTGATTAAACCTCAAATTAATTCTCTTAAGGCCAAACTTGCTTAGCTCCTTCTAAAACTAAAAATCTAATATTTTTCTAAGGCATTCTCCTATATTCTAAAATTCTCAAAGTCCCTAAAACTCATACAAATAGCACACAACAAAACAATGCACACAATCAAGCGAAAAATTTCATAACCCTAAATCCTGGATATTACAATTCTACCCTCCTTAAAAAAATTTCGACCTCGAAATTACACGATAAGAATAAGTGAGGGTATTGCTTTGCGCATAGCTTCCTCCCACTCCTCTGAAGCTTCTTAGATCCATGGTTACGCCATAACACTTTGTGAGAGGAACTGATTTCCTCCATAACACTTTCACATCCCGATCTAGAATTTGAATCGGTTCCTCCTCATAGGACAAATCGATCGTAGTTCTACCTCCTCAATCGGGCACTACATGAGATGGATCCGGCCGTGTACGTAACATCGAAACATGAAACACATCATGCATTTGCTTCAACTCCGAAGGTAACTCTAAGCGATATGCCACTGGTCCAACCCGCTTCAAAACCCGATAAGGTCCTATAAACTCAGGGCTTAACTTTCCTTTGCGACCAAATCTCATCACCTTTTTCCAAGGCGTCACCTTTAGGAACACTTGGTCTCCCACAAAGAAACTCTATTTCCTTCGCTTCAAATCTGCGTGCGACTTTTGCCTATCGGATGCCTCCTTCAACCGAGCCCGAATTACCTTAACCTTTTCTTGATTCAACCACAATCTCTCGGACCCAAAACACATCGTTCCCCTAATTACGTCCAACACGTAGGAGTGCGACACTTCCGTCCATATAGTGCCTCATACGGTGCCATCCGAATCTTGGCTTGATAAGCGTTGTTGTATGCAAAACTCGCTAAAGGCAAAAACTCTTCCCACTTCCTCTGAAATCTATCACACATCCCTTAACATGTCCTCTAATACTTGGATTACTCGCTTCGGTGATCGACCGTCGATGTGGATGAAATGTCGTCTCAAGTCTAATCCCAGTGTCCAAAGCACGATGTAATGCTTTCCAAAATCGAGGCGTAAACCTCGGATCCCTATCCAAATAATCGACACCGGCACTCCATGCAATCTTACAATCTACGCCACATACAACCGCCGCCAATTTTTGCAAAGAGTAATCAACTTCGCATGGTATGAAATGTGCGGACTTCGTCAATCGATCCACTATCACCCACACCGAGTCTTTCTTGGTAGGCGTAAGGGGAAGTCCACTAACAAAGTCCATGGTGATCGCTCCCACTTCCATTGCGGAATCTTTATCGGTGAAGCAATCCCGATGGAACTTGGTGTTCGACCTTAACTTGCGACACGTTAAGCACTTCCCCACAAATTCCGTAACTTCCCGCTTAAGACCGGGCCACCAAAATTGATCCCGAAGATCCTATACAACTTACTACCTCCGGGATGCATCGCGCAAGAACCACTATCACGATTCTGAAGAATTCTCCGCCTAAGCTCTTCATCCTCGGCATCTGGATCTTACCCTTGAAACACAAAACTCCATCATTGTTAACACCATAATCTTCCAACTCTCCATTTTGCACTTGCCGTAGCTTAACACTTAAATCATCATCTACCAACTGTCTTTCTTTCACGACTCAACCACATCGGCTTTACTTGTAATTCCGCCAACAAACTTCCGTCGTCAAAAGACTAAGATGTGCGAACATCGCTCTTAGATCGACACTACTTTTCGACTTAGAGCATCTTCCACTACATTCGCCTTGCCCGGGTGATACTCTATAGAGCAATCATAGTCTTTTAACAACTCCACCCATCTTGACTGTCTCGATTCAACTCCTTACAGTCGTGGATACTAAGACTCTTGTGGTCCGTGTAGATTCTTGATTTTTCTCCATACAAATAATGCCTCCAAACCTTAAGAGCAAAGACTACATTGCTAACTCCAAGTCATGCGTCGGGTAGTTAACCTCGTGAGGCCTCAATTGCCGAGACGCATCGCAACCACCTTCCCGTCTTGCATCAAAACACATCCCAATCCAATGTGAGACGCATCACGGTACACCACAAAGTCCTTCCTGCCTCAGTGAATCAAAAGCTGGAGCTTGGTCAAAACCCTCTTAAGCTTCTCAAAGCTCTCTTGTTTGCTTATCCACCCACACGAAAGGTATCTCTTTTCTCAACAACCGTCAAAGGTCTTTGCTATCGAGGAGAATCCTTCGACGAATCTTTTGTAGTAACCCGCTAATCCCAAGAAATCTGCGAACCTCATTTCTGAGACTTAGGTGGTTTCCAATCTATCACCGCCTCAATCTTCCGAGGATCCACCCTTATCCCTTCCGAGACCACATGGCCTAAAAACGCAACTTCTTTCAGCCAAAATTTGCACTTGCTGAATTTGGCATAAAGCTTCTTCTCCTCAACACTTTCAACACTATCCAAGATGCTCATCATGTTTGTAACTTCGGACTTGGAATACACAAGAATGTCGTCTATGAACACAACAACAAAGCCGATCCAAGTAGGGTTGAAAAACACGATTCATCATATCCATGATCGCGGTGGGGCATTAGTCAATCCGACGGCATTACCAAAAATTCATAATGCCCATATCTTGTTCGGAAAGGCATCTTGTGGATATCCGCTTCCTTCACCTTAAGGCCGATGATACCCGACCTTAAATCTATCTTTGAGAATACCGTAACTCCCTTAAACTGATCGAACAAGTCGTCTATCCTTGGAAAAGGATACTTGTTCTTGATGGTCAGCTTATTCAACTGTCGGTAATCTATGCACATACGCATAGTCCCGTCCTTCTTCTTCACGAACAAGACCGGTGCTCCCCATGGTGACACACTAGGTCGGATAAACCCGCGATCAAGCAACTCTTGAATTTGAGCCTTAAGCTCAACCAACTCCTTTGGTGCCATTCTATACGGAGCGATAGATCTGGCGCTAGTTCTGGTGCAACAAGTCAATCCCAAATTCCACTTCACGATCCGGAGGCAATCCTGGAAGTTCTTCCGGAAAGATATCCACGAATTCTCTCACAGTCTTGACCTCTTCAATAGTTGCCTCCTTAGCCTCCAAGGCACTGACCAACATAGGAAAAGCCAAACAACCTTTCCTAACCATCTTTTCTGCCTTAAGAGCAGATACTACATTTGATAAGTAGTTCCGTCTCTCGCCCAACACCATAACTTCCTTATCGTCCATAGACCTTAGTGACATCCGCTTAGCAGCACAATCCACATTCGCACGATACTTCACTAGCCAATCCATGCCTAGAATCAAGTCAAATTCTCCAAATGGAAACTCCATTAAATTAGCCGGAAACTGTGTCCCTTGAACTTCTAAAGGCACTTCCTTAAAGAGCTTATCTACTACTACGATGCATCCTAAAGGACTAAATGCAGTCATCTTCCTAGGTACGATCTCGAGTTCACATGCGAGTTCCAGATACCTCACTAGCGATGTAAGAATGAGTCGACCCTATATCTATCAAAGCAATAAAGGGCAACCCAAAAATAAGAAACGCGTGCCGTGATAACATCAGTGCATCACTATCTTCCCTCCGACGAACCGCATACACCAAACTGGGCCGTCTAGCCTCGGTGCTACCATCGTTGCCTGCCCCGAGTCCCGCGACCTCTACGAAACCATTACCTCGCGCCACTCGAACCACGACCCCTCATCGGTTGCTATCCACCTCTGCTTAGCTTTGATTAAAACTCGACGACCTCTTGAACGATTCCTCTCTCGTATCCAATGGACAATCCCTAATCATATGATCCTTGGACCCGCACTTGAAACATCCTCCTGTCTTCTTCCAACATTCTCCCGGGTGCATCTTTCCACATTGAGCACAAGTACGGTATTGTCCTCCCGAAGCAACTTGCTGACCTCGCGGCCCATCAACTCTAGGTTTCTTTTGAAAATTCCCGGATGACCCTGAAGACCCATAGCTCCTCTTATTCTTATTCGACCTCGATCTACGTTTACGTCTCTCGGTCCGCTTAACTTCTTCAGCTATCCGTGCTCTATCCACTAAAACTGCAAAATCTCTCTCACGATGCGGTGCAATCAACACTCGCAGCTCATCTCGCAACCCATCCTCAAATCTGACACACCGCTCATAATCAGTAGCTACAATCCCTCTGGCATATCGGCTTAACACCAAAAAACTCCGCTTCATACTCAGCTATCGACTTATTTCCTTGTACCGGATTCAGGAACGCCTTTCTCTGAGAATCAATGTAGCTAGCTCCGACATATTTCCCTTCAAACTTAATCTTAAAATACCCCCAATCCACACGATCCACAGGAATACTCTCTTTGACGTTGAGCCACCACCAGTACGCCTCGTCGAGGAAGCAATGAAAGCAGCGCCTTTCGACTTCTCCTCGATGTGCGATCCAAATCGTCCATGATCCTCTCATTGTTTCTAACCAATACTCCGCTACATTCGAGCTACCCCAGATCTCCCTAAAAACCTCGGCTCCATTAGATCTAAGTCTCTCGACCACCGACTTTGCGTGCTCCATTACCCATACTAGCTCTTGCTACTCGTTCTAAGACTCGTAGCATAGCTGCGATCAAGCGTCATCTCCTCCAGTTTGCTCATGAAATGCCGCTCCAACGGTGGTGGCGGTGCCTCATTTTCAGAACCCCGACCGGATCTAATCGGTTCCGACATAGCCATTACGCCTCTACTGCGTCCACGACGACCCACGTCCCCTAGAACTCATGTCTACTTAATGCCTTATCTGCTTTTACGAAAAATTTTATGCATTAGAGTCTTTTCACTTTCTTGTTTAAAGAAAATTTTATGCAACGAGTTTTAATCGGTGGTTTTCCCGTATAAGTACACATAAACCTAGGGTCCATGTCTCTAAAGTATAATTTCCTTAGGCTTATCAACATCTTTGAAATCGATTTATCAACAAAAGAACTTACCAGGTGGACTTGGGTCGAGAACTCGGGTGCCATGCTTCTATAAAAAAACAATTTTTTTACCAAAAATTTTCAAAATCAATCATTTGGGCCAAATTTTGAAAACGTTGTGGACTTCAAAACCCAAGGCCGAGTATTTAAAACGGGCTTTGATACCAAGTTGAAACACCCCAAACCCGGCCCACCATTTCTCGACCGGATCTGGTATGCTTCTTAAGAAAAATTAGTTTTATCGTTTTGTAAAATGATGTGATTTTGTGGTAAAGAATAGATTTGAAATACGAACTTGTTAAAAATCGTTTTGGAATTTAAATTTGTTTATATATATATAATCATCAAAATCTATGTTTTTAATACAAATTATTTTATCAAAAGAAGATCCAAATTTATGAATTATTAATATTTTGAAAACCATAAGTATTTAGATGTCAAAACATTTTCATACGATTATCGAAATATTTAATTGTTTAGTTGAAATTGATCGTAGCAGAATATAAATTAAAACGTAAAAGTAACATAGCTAATGGCGACCTTATTACAAAAACATATCCCAAATTAAATCCCAAAATATATAAGAAAACGTAGTAAGTTTAATATAAAGGTAAACCCAATTTACTGAGTTGAGCAATGGCCACCACGTAGTCCTTGCTGACCCAGTCCAAATCATTGAGTATCACCTGAAAAGATATCCCACTGAAGGGTGAGTCAACAGACTCAATGTGTAACAATATACTAAAAGTCCAATCGATCATAGTAATAAAGCCCATAATATAGCAAATCAATAATAAATGATTAAATCACATATACATATAAATGAAATGCAATCCCGAACCCAACTTAGATATCCATCCACTACACACCACCCGTACCTACCAATCACACCGTGGGGATTACTAAATCGACCCTCCATCCGCTACACACCATCGAAGGTAGTTGCTTGCGATCCAACATGCACATCGCCCCTTATAATCGCGGGCATAGCCACCGAATAATTGTGACAGAGTCACCGGATTCATAATATCATGACCGAAGTCACCGGATTCATAATATCGTGACCAAAGTCACCGGATAATGTGGTAAAACCACGAAACACTTCCCTTTCAATATTACCCATATGCCCATGCAATAACATATTATTTCAATACCATGCCATATATCCCGAAATCATATCGGAATCATATACATTTCATATTTATGCTTATAGCATTATTAACGATGCAGATATCATTCCTTGTACATTACCCCAAAATCATAACCAAATATCGGATATGTCTCATATAAAAATTTATACAAAATGTTAAGGAATAACGTACTGAATTCATTTGTACCATTAAATGATACCCAAGCCATAATCATTTATATTTCTTTATAAACACATTTTCATCAATAATACTATTAATCTATTAGAATTTTAGTGTAAGCTACACACCTTGTAAACACGGAGATTGATAGAATACTTAAGATTTCTGACTCTTGCCTACAACGTCGACAGCACCTACATAACACTCATATGAGAAATTGATTATCACTAAAAAGATATGGCCTTTGGCCGAATTTCATTATCTCCTTACCTTCGATTATTCAAATCCCGAATGATCCCCCCTAAACGTTGGCTACAAAGAAACCCCGAACTTTCCTTCAAGTTTCGGCCCAAGATAATAAAAGGAATTAGAGTTTCGCTTTTCAATCGTTAGAAGAAAGAAAGGGATAAAGAAATTAGTCTAGAAGAGGTTCTTCAAAAAGTAAAGACCAAAATGCAAATGGTCTCTAAACTCCAAAAAAATTCGGCAAGATGAAATAGAAAAATAGATTCAAATGAAAAAGATGATAGGTTTTGGTGCTTATAAGCAATCGGTTTCAATGGTGTCAATGGAGTGAAATTTTCGGTTTTAGAAGAGAATGGAAAAGAAAAAGAAAATGAGAAATGATCAAAGAGAATAAATGGGTTTCAAGTTATGGAAGAAATTGAATAAAGAAAAAGTTGTTGGTAATGGTCAAGTAAGAAAGGATGAAAGAAAAATGCCTTCAAAAGTGGTAATATTTTGGTACCAAAAGAGAGAAAAGCTTGAGAGAAAAAAAAGAAGAAAAAAAGAGTACCAATTTGGTCAAAATATGATAGCCAAAACAAAACAAAGTTTTCACCTATTGCAAATGACAATTTCGGCTAAGAAGAAAAATTTGGAGAAAAGGGAAAAGATGCACAAATTGTTAAGATTTTGGCCAACTAACACCCCCTAATCCCATACAACATTTGGCCAACTCACAAGCCAACACAATCCCCCTTTTTCCTCCTCATTTCTTCCCTATCATATCCTTAATCACTATCACAATTAAACCAACCCCCCCTTAGCCCTTATGCCGTCTAGGTTCATGGTCAAGTGACCATGGAAAAACTTCCAAAACATCACCCACTCTTCAAGCCTTTTGTCCCCTAAACATTCCATAACAACTTGATTCCTTACCTTAACTACTAACTTTCCTTTTTCCTTTGGTCTACTATCCAAAAATAAAAGAAGAATCCATCCATACTAGATAAAGCTTGACCAGACACTATAGGAAAGAGAACAAAAATTAAAATTCCTTCCAATTGCTAGCTAAGGGATTCGAACCTCTACCCTCATGCATTCACCCATGCGCTATCACCACTTTACTAATTGACTTGTCTTGTGATTAAACCTCAAATTAATTCTCTTAAGGCCAAACTTGCTTAGCTCCCTTCTAAAACTAAAAATCTAATATTTTTCTAAGCCATTCTCCTATATTCTAAAATTCTCAAGTCCCTAAAACTCATACAAAGAGCACACAACAAAACAATACACACATTCAAGTGAAAAATTTCATAACCCCTAAATCCTGGATATTACAATTCTACCCTCCTTAAAAAAATTTTCGACCTCGAAATTACACGACAAGAATAAGTGAGGGTATTCTTTGCAGCATAGCTTCCTCCGGCTCCCACTAAGCTTCTTCCGATCCATGGTTACGCAATAACACTTTGTGAGAGGAACCGATTTCCTCCATAACACTTTCACATCCCGATCTAGAATTTGAATCGGTTCCTCCTCATAGGACAAATCGATCGTAGTTCTACCTCCTCAATCGGCACTACATGAGATGGATCCGACCCGTAACGACGTAACATCGAAACATGAAACACATCATGCATTTGCTTCAACTCAAGGTAACTCTAATCGATATGCCACTTTGGTCCAACCGCTTCAAAACCCGATAAGGTCCTATAAACACAGGGCTTAACTTTCCTTTGCGACCAAATCTCATCACCTTTTTCCAAGGCGACACCTTTAGGAACACTTGGTCTCCCACAGAAAACTCTATTTCCTTCGCTTCAAATCTGCGTGCATTTACTTTTGCCTATCGGATGCCTCCTTCAACCGAGCCCGAATTACCTTAACCTTTTCTTGATTCAGCCACAATCTACGGACCCAAAACTGACGTTCCCTAATTACGTCCAACACGTAGGAGTGCGACACTTCCGTCCATATAGTGCCTCATACGGTTGCCATCCGAATCACGGCTTGATAAGCGTTGTTGTATGCAAACTCGCTAAAGGCAAAACTCTTCCCACTTCCTCTGAAATCTATCACACATCCCCTTAACATGTCCTCTAATACTTGGATTACTCGCTCGGGATCGACTCGGTCGTGGATGAAATGCCGTCTTCAAGTCTAATCTGGTGTCCAAAGCTCGATGTAATGCTTTCCAAAATCGAGGCGTAAACCTCGGATCCCTATCCGAAATAATCGACACCGCACTCCATGCAATCTTACAATCTCTGCGCCACATACAACTTCGCCAATTTCGCAAAGAGTAATCAACTCACAGATGATGAAATGTGCGGATTCACGTCAATCGATCCACTATCACCCACACCGAGTCTTTCTTGGTAGGCGTAAGGGGAAGTCGACTAACAAAGTCCATGGTGATACGCTCCCACTTCCATTGCGGAATCTTTATCGGCTGAAGCAATCCCGATGGAACTTGGTGTTCAGCCTTAACTTGCTGACACGTTAAGCACTTCCCCACAAATTCCGTAACTTCCCGCTTAAGACCAGGCCACCAAAATTGATCCCGAAGATCCCTATACAACTTACTACCTCCCGGATGCATCGCATAAGAACCACTATGCGATTCCTGAAGAATTCTCCGCCTAAGCTCTTCATCCTCCGGCATACAGATCTTACCCTTGAAACACAAAACTCCATCGCTGTTAACACCATAATCTTCCAACTCTCCATTTTGCACTTGCCGTAGCTTAACACTTAAATCATCATCTACCAACTGTCTTTCTTTCACCTGACTCAACCACATCGGCTTTACTTGTAATTCCGCCAACAAACTTCCGTCGTCAAAAAGACTAAGATGTGCGAACATCGCTCTTAGATCCGACACTACTTTTCGACTTAGAGCATCTTCCACTACATTCGCCTTGCCCGGGTGATACTCTATAGAGCAATCATAGTCTTTTAACAACTCCACCCATCTTCGCTGTCTCAGATTCAACTCCTTACGAGTCGTGAGATATAAGACTCTTGTGGTCCGTGTCGATTCTTGATTTTTCTCCATACAAATAATGCCTCCACACCTTAAGAGCAAAGACTACATTGCTAACTCCAAGTCATGCGTCGGGTAGTTAACCTCGTGAGGCCTCAATTGCCGAGACGCATACGCAACCACCTTCCCGTCTTGCATCAAAACACATCCCAATCCAATGTGAGACGCATCACAATACACCACAAAGTCCTTCCCTGCCTCAGGCTGAATCAAAACTAGAGCTTCAGTCAAAACCCTCTTAAGCTTCTCAAAGCTCTCTTGTTGCTTATCCGCCCACACGAAAGGTATCTCTTTTCTCAACAACTTCGTCAAAGGTGCCGCTATCGAGGAGAATCCTTCAACGAATCTTTTGTAGTAACCCGCTAATCCCAAGAAATCATGAACCTCGACTTCAGGACTTAGGTGGTTTCCAATCTATCACCGCCTCAATCTTCCGAGGATCCACCCTTATCCCTTCCGCAGACACCACATGGCCTAAAAATGCAACTTCTTTCAGCCAAAATTCGCACTTGCTAAATTTGGCATAAAGCTTCTTCTCCCTCAACACCTGCAACACTATCCGAAAATGCTCATCATGCTGTAACTCAGACTTGGAATACACAAGAATGTCGTCTATGAACACAACAACAAACTGATCCAAGTAGGGTTGAAAAACCCGATTCATCATATCCATGATCGCAGCTGGGGCATTAGTCAATCCGAACGGCATTACCAAAAATTCATAATGCCCATATCTTGTTCGGAAAGCTGTCTTGTGGATATCCGCTTCCTTCACCTTAAGCTGATGATACCCCGACCTTAAATCTATCTTTGAGAATACCGTAGCTCCCTTAAACTGATCGAACAAGTAGTCTATCCTTGGCAAAGGATACTTGTTCTTGATGGTCAGCTTATTCAACTGTCGGTAATCTATGCACATACGCATAGTCCTGTCCTTCTTCTTCACGAACAAGACCGGTGCTCCCCATGGTGACACACTAGGTCGGATAAACCCACGATCAAGCAACTCTTGAATTTGAGCCTTAAGCTCAACCAACTCCTTTGGTGCCATTCTATACGAGGCGATAGATCTTTGGCGCCGTTCGAACAACAAGTCAATCCCAAATTCCACTTCACGATCCGGAGGCAATCCTGGAAGTTCTTCCGAAAAGATATCCACGAATTCTCTCACAGTCTTGACCTCTTCAACAGTTGCCTCCTTAGCCTCCAAGGCACTGACCAACATAAGAAAAGCCAAACAACCTTTCCTAACCATCTTTTCTGCCTTAAGAGCAGATACTACATTTGATAAGTAGTTCCGTCTCTCGCCCAACACCATAACTTCCTTATCGTCCATAGACCTTAGTGACATCCGCTTAGCAGCACAATCCACATTCGCACGATACTTCACTAGCCAATCCATGCCTAGAATCAAGTCAAATTCTCCAAATGGAAACTCCATTAAATTAGCCGAAATCGTGTCCCTTGAACTTCTAAAGGCACTTCCTTAAAGAGCTTATCTACTACTACGATCATTCCTAAAGGACTAAGTACAGATCATCTTCCTAGGTGCATCTCGAGTTCACATGCAGAGTTCCGGATACCTCACTAGCGATGTAAGAATGAGTCGACCCTATATCTATCAAAGCAATAAAGGGCAACCCAAAAATAAGAAACGTGCATCTGATAACATCGGTGCATCACTATCTTCCTCCGACGAACCGCATACACCAAACTCGCTTGTCTAGCCTCGCTTGCTACACATCGCCTCTGCCGAGTCCCGCGACCTCTACCGTAACCATTACCTCGCCACTCGAACCACGACCCCTCATCGGTTCTTTGTCCACCTCCGCTGCTTTGATTAAAACTCGACCCTCTTGACGATTCCTCTTTGTATCCAATGGACAATCCCTAATCATATGATCCTTGGACCCGCACTTGAAACATCCTCCTGTCTTCTTCCAACATTCTCCCGAGTGCATCTTTCCACATTGAGCACAAGTACGGTATTGTCCTCCCGAAGTAACTCATCGACCTCGCGGCCCATCAACTCTAGGTTTCTTTTGAAAATTCCCGAATGACCACAAGACCCATAGCTCCTCTTATTCTTATTCTGACCTCGATCTCTGTTCTGTCTCTCGGTCCGCTTAACTTCTTCAGCTATCCGTGCTCTATCTACTAAAATTGTAAAATCTCTCTCACGATGCGGTGCAATCAACACTCGCAGCTCATCTCGCAACCCATCCTCAAATCTGACACACCGCTCATAATCAGTAGCTACAATCCCTCCGCATATCGGCTTAACCGCAAAAACTCCGCTTCATACTCAAATTTATCGACTTATTTCTTTGTACCGCATTCGAGAACGCCTTTCTCTGAGAATCAATGTAGCTAGCTCCGACATATTTCCCTTCAAACTTAATCTTAAAATACCCCCAATCCACACGATCCACAGGAATACTCTCTTTGACAGTGAGCCACCACTGGTACGCCTCGTCACGAAGCAATGAAATAGTGCCTTTCACTTTCTCCTCGTGATCTAAATCCAAATCGTCCATGATCCTCTCGATTGCTTCTAACCAATACTCCGCTACATTCGGAGCTACCCCAGATACTCCCCTAAAAACCTCGGCTCCATTAGATCTAAGTCTCTCAGCCACTGACTTTCGTGCTCCATTACCCATACTAGCTCCTGCTACTCGTTCTAAGACTCGTAGCATAGCCTGCGATACAGCGTCATCTCCTCCAGTTTGCTCATGAAATTCCGCTCCAACAGCTGGTGGCGGTGCCTCATTTTCAGAACCCTGACCAGATCTAACTGGTTCCGACATAGCCATTACTCCTCTCTCACAGGCGTCCACGACGACCACGTCCCCTAGAACTCATGTCTACTTAATGCCTTATCTGTTTTTACGAAAATTTTATGCATTAGAGTCTTTTCACTTTCTTGTTTAAAGAAAATTTTATGCAACAGAGTTTTAATCAGTGGTTTTCCCGTATAAGTACACATAAACCTAGGGTCCATGTCTCTAAAGTATAATTTCCTTAGGCTTATCAACATACTGAAATTGATTTATCAACAAAAGAACTTACCAGGTGGACTTGGGTCGAGAACTCGGGTGCCATGCTTCTATAAAAAAAAACCATTTTTTTTTGACCAAAAATTTTCAAAATCAATCATTTGGGCCAAATTTTGAAAACGTTGTGGACTTCAAAACCCAAGGCCGAGTATTTAAAACTGGGCTTTGATACCAAGTTGAAACACCCCAAACCCGGCCCACCAGCCCCGACCAGATCTGGTATGCTTCTTAAGAAAAATTCGTTTTATCATTTTGTAAAATGATGTGATTTTGTGGTAAAGAATAGATTTGAAGTACGAACTTGTTAAAAATCGTTTTGGAATTTAAATTTGTTTATATATATATAATCATCAAAATCTATGTTTTTAATACAAATTATTTTATCAAAAGAAGATCCAAATTTATGAATTATTAATATTTTGAAAACCATAAGTATTTAGATGTCAAAACATTTTCATACGATTATCGAAATATTTAATTGTTTAGTTGAAATTGATCGTAGCAGAATATAAATTAAAACGTAAAAGTAACATAGCTAATGGCGACCTTATTACAAAAACATATCCCAAATTAAATCCCAAAATATATAAGAAAACGTAGTAAGTTTAATATAAAGGTAAACCCAATTTACTGAGTTGAGCAATGGCCACCACGTAGTCCTTGGCGACCAGTCCAAATCATTGAGTATCACCTGAAAAGATATCCCACTGAAGGGTGAGTCAACAGACTCAATGTGTAACAATATACTAAAAGTCCAATCGATCATAGTAATAAAGCCCATAATATAGCAAATCAATAATAAATGATTAAATCACATATACATATAAATGAAATGCAATCCCAACCCAACTTAGATATCCATCCACTACACACCACCCGTACCTACCAATCACACCGTGGGATTACTAAATCGACCCTCCATCCGCTACACACCATCGAAGGCGCTTCTTGCGCATCAACATGCACATCGCTTCTTATAATCGTGGCATAGCCACTCGATAATTGTGACAGAGTCACCGGATTCTTAATATCATGACCAAGTCACCAGATTCATAATATCGTGACCAAAGTCACCGGATAATGTGGTAAAAACCACCGAACACTTCCCCTTTCAATATTACCCATATGCCCATGCAATAACATATTATTTCAATACCATGCCATATATCCCGAAATCATATCGGAATCATATACATTTCATATTTATGCTTATAGCATTATTAACGATGCAGATATCATTCCTTGTACATTACCCCAAAATCATAACCAAATATCGGATATGTCTCATATAAAAATTTATACAAAATGTTAAGGAATAACGTGCACTGAATTCATCTGTACCATTAAATGATACCCAAGCCATAATCATTTATATTTCTTTATAAACACATTTTCATCAATAATATTATTAATCTATTAGAATTTTAGTGTAAGCTACACACCTTGTAAACACGAGATTGATAGAATACTTAAGATTTCGACTCTTGCCTACAACGTCGATGCAAAGACCTACATAACACTTATATGAGAAATTGATTATCTCTAAAAGATATGGCCTTTGGCCGAATTTCACTATCTCCTTACCTTCGATTATTCAAATCTCGAATGATCCCCTAAATGTTGGCTACAAAGAAACCCCGAACTTTCCTTCAAGTTTCGCCCAAGATAATAAAAGGAATTAGAGTTACGCTTTTCAATCGTTAGAAGAAAGAAAGGGATAAAGAAATTAGTCTAGAAGAGGTTCTTACCGAAAAGTAAAGACCAAAATGCAAATGGTCTCTAAACTCCAAAAAAAATTCGGCAAGATGAAATAGAAAAATAGATTCAAATGAAAAAGATGATAGGTTTTGGTGCTTAGAAGCAATCGGTTTCAATGGTGTCAATGGAGTGAAATTTTCTGGTTTTAGAAGAGAATGGAAAAGAAAAAGAAAATGAGAAATGATCAAAGAGAATAAATGGGTTTCGGTTATGGAAGAAATTGAATAAAGAAAAAGTTGTTGGTAATGGTCAAGTAAGAAAGGATGAAAGAAAAATGCCTTCAAAAGTGGTAATATTTTGGTACCAAAAAGAGAGAAAAGCTTGAGAGAAAAAAAAAAAAGAAGAAAAAGAGTACCAATTTGGTCAAAATATGATAGCCAAAACAAAACAAAGTTTTCACCTATTGCAAATGACAATTTCGGCTAAGAAGAAAAATTTGGAGAAAAGGGAAAAGATGCACAAATTGTTAAGATTTTGGCCAACTAACACCCCTAATCCCATACAACATTCTACCAACTCACAAGCCAACACAACCCCCTTTTTCCTCCTCATTTCTTCCCTATCATCTCCTTAATCACAATCACAAATAAACCAACCCCCCCTTAGCCCTTATGCCTTCTAGGTTCATGGTCAAATGACCATGGAAAAACTTCCAAAACATCACCCACTCTTCAAGCCTTTTGTCCCTAAACATTCCATAACAACTTGATTCCTTACCTTAACTACTAACTTTCCTTTTTCCTTTGGTCTACTATCCAAAAATAAAAGAAGAATCCATCCATACTAGATAAAGCTTGACCGACACTATAGGAAAGAGAACAAAAATTAAAATTCCTTCCAATTGCTAGCTAAGGGATTCGAACCTCTACCCTCATGCATTCACCCATGCGCTATCACCACTTTACTAATTTACTTGTCTTGTGATTAAACCTCAAATTAATTCTCTTAAGGCCAAACTTGCTTAGCTCCCCTTCTAAAACTAAAAATCTAATATTTTTCTAAGCCATTCTCCTATATTCTAAAATTCTCGAAGTCCCTAAAACTCATACAAAGAGCACACAACAAAACAATACACACATTCAAGCGAAAAATTTCATAACCCCTAAATCCTGGATATTACAATTCTACCCTCCTTAAAAAAAAATTTTGACCTCGAAATTACCTGACAAGAATAAGTGAGGGTATTGCTGCCGCATAGCTTCCTCCGGCTCCCACGAAGCTTCTTCCGATCCATGGTTATGCCATAACACTTTGACGAGAGGAACTGATTTCCTCCATAACACTTTCACATCCCGATCTAGAATTTGAATCGGTTCCTCCTCATAGGACAAATCTGATCGTAGTTCTACCTCCTCAACTGGCACTACATGAGATGGATCCGACCGGTAACGACGTAACATCGAAACATGAAACACATCATGCATTTGCTTCAACTCCGAAGGTAACTCTAACTGATATGCCACTGGTCCAACCCACTTCAAAACCCGATAAGGTCCTATAAACTCGGGCTTAACTTTCCTTTTGCGACCAAATCTCATCACCTTTTTCCAAGGCGACACCTTTAGGAACACTTGGTCTCCCACAAAGAAACTCTATTTCCTTTCGCTTCAAATCAAGGTCATTTACTTTTGCCTATCGGATGCCTCCTTTAACCGAGCCCGAATTACCTTAACCTTTTCTTGATTCACCCACAATCTCTGGACCCAAAACCCGACGTTCCCTAATTCTCGTCCAACACGTGGAGTGCGACACTTCCGTCCATATAGTGCCTCATACGGTGCCATCCAAATACCGGCTTGATAACCGTGGTTGTATGCAAACTCGCTAAAGGCAAAAACTCTTCCTGCTTCCTCTGAAATCTATCACACATCCCCTTAACATGTCCTCTAATACTTGGATTACTCGCTTCGATCGACCGCCGATCGTGGATGAAATGCCGTCTCAAGTCTAATCTGGTGTCCAAAGCCCGATGTAATGCTTTCCAAAATCGAGACGTAAACCTCGGATCCCTATCCAAAATAATCGACACCGCACTCCATGCAATCTTACAATCTCTCTTACATACAACTTCGCCAATTTTTGCAAAGAGTAATCAACTCGCATGCAGTATGAAATGTGCGGACTTCACAATCGATCCACTATCACCCACACCGAGTCTTTCTTGGTAGGCGTAAGGGGAAGTCCACTAACAAAGTCCATGGTGATACGCTCCCACTTCCATTGCGGAATCTTTATCGGGTGAAGCAATCCCGATAGAACTTGGTGTTCACCTTAACTTGGCGACACGTTAAGCACTTCCCCACAAATTCCGTAACTTCCCGCTTAAGACCAGGCCACCAAAATTGATCCCAAGATCCCTATACAACTTACTACCTCCCGATGCATCGCATAAGAACCACTATGCGATTCTGAAGAATTCTCCGCCTAAGCTCTTCATCCTCCGGCATCATACGATCTTACCCTTGAAACATAAAACTCCATCATTTATTAACACCATAATCTTCCAACTCTCCATTTTGCACTTGCCGTAGCTTAACACTTAAATCATCATCTACCAACCGTCTTTCTTTCACCACGACTCAACCACGCCGGCTTTACTTGTAATTCTCGCCAACAAACTTCCGTCGTCAAAAGACTAAGATGTGCGAACATCGCTCTTAGATCCGACACTACTTTCTCGACTTAGAGCATCCGCCACTACATTCGCTTTGCCCGGGATACTCTATAGAGCAATCATAGTCTTTTAACAACTCCACCCATCTTCGCTGCCTCAGATTCAACTCCTTCTCGAGTCAAGCAGATACTTAAGACTCTTGTGGTCCGTGTAGATTACTGATTTTTCTCCATACAAATAATGCCTCCACACCTTAAGAGCAAAGACTACCGCCGCTAACTCCAAGTCATGCGTCGGGTAGTTAACCTCGTGAGGCCTCAATTGCCGAGACGCATACGCAACCACCTTCCGTCCTTGCATCAAAACACATCCCAATCCAATGTGAGACGATCACAAGACACCACAAAGTCCTTCCCCGCCTCAGTCGAATCAAAACTGAGCTTCACCAAAAACCCTCTTAAGCTTCTCAAAGCTCTCTTGCTGCTTATCCGCCCACACGAAAGGTATCTCTTTTCTCAACAACCGTCAAAGGTGCCGCTATCGAGAGAGAATCCTTCGACGAATCTTTTGTAGTAACCCGCTAATCCCAAGAAATCTGCGAACCTCACCTACGCATTTTAGGTGGTTTCCAATCTATCACCGCCTCAATCTTCCGAGGATCCACCCTTATCCCTTCCGTAGACACCACATGGCCTAAAATGCAACTTCTTTCACAAAATTCGCACTTGCTGAATTTGGCATAAAGCTTCTTCTCCTCAACACTTGCAACACTATCTCAAGATGCTTATCATGTCAGAACTTAGACTTGGAATACACAAGAATGTCGCTTATGAACACAACAACAAACCGATCCAAGTAGGGTTGAAAACCCGATTCATCATATCCATGAACGCAAATTTGGCATTAGTCAATCCGAACGGCATTACCAAAAATTCATAATGCCCATATCTTGTTCGGAAAGTCGCCTTGTGGATATCCGCTTCTTCACCTTAAGCCGATGATACCCCGACCTTAAATCTATCTTTGAGAATACCAGTAACTCCTTTAAACCGATCGAACAAGTCGTCTATCCTTGAAAAGGATACTTGTTCTTGATGGTCGACTTATTCAACTATCGGTAATCTATGCACATACGCATAGTCCCGCCCTTCTTCTTCACGAACAAGACCGGTGCTCCCCATGGTGACACACTAGGTCGGATAAACCCGCGATCAAGCAACTCTTGAATTTGAGCCTTAAGCTCAACCAACTCCTTTGGTGCCATTCTATACGGAGCGATAGATACTGGCGCCGTTCCAGGCAACAAGTCAATCCCAAATTCCACTTCACGATCCGGAGGCAATCCTGGAAGTTCTTCCGGAAAGATATCCACGAATTCTCTCACAGTCTTGACCTCTTCAACAGTTGCCTCCTTAGCCTCCAAGGCACTGACCAACATAAGAAAAGCCAAACAACCTTTCCTAACCATCTTTTCTGCCTTAAGAGCAGATACTACTTTTGATAAGTAGTTCCGTCTCTCGCCCAACACCACAACTTCCTTATCGTCCATAGACCTTAGTGACATCCGCTTAGCAAAGACAATCCACATTCGCACGATACTTCACTAGCCAATCCATGCCTAGAATCAAGTCAAATTCTCCAAATGGAAACTCCATTAAATTAGCTTCTAAACTGTGTCCCTTGAACTTCTAAAGGCACTTCCTTAAAGAGCTTATCTACTACTACATCATTCCTAAAGGACTAAGTACACCATCTTCTTCTAGGTACACCTCGAGTTCACATGCAGAGTTCCGGATACCTCACTAGCGATGTAAGAATGAGTCGACCCTATATCTATCAAAGCAATAAAGGGCAACCCAAAAATAAGAAACGTGCTGCGATAACATCAGTGCATCACTATCTTCCTCCGACGAACCGCATACACCAAACTCCGGCCGTCTAGCCTCGGTGCTACCACTACCTCTCGCCCGAGTCCCGCGACTCTACCGTAACCATTACCTCGCCACTCAAACCACGACCCCTCATCGGGCCGCTGTCCACCTCTCGCTAGCCTTTGATTAAAACTCGACCTCTTTCAACGATTCCTCTCTGTATCCAATGGACAATCCCTAATCATATGATCCTTGGACCCGCACTTGAAACATCCTCCTGTCTTCTTCCAACATTTTCCCGGGTGCATCTTTCCACATTGAGCACAAGTACGGTATTGTCCTCCCGGCAGCAACTTGTCGACCTCGCGCCCATCAACTCTAGGTTTCTTTTGAAAATTCCTGATGACCCTCAAGACCCATAGCTCCTCTTATTCTTATTCTGACCTCGATCTCTGTTCTGTCTCTCGGTCCGCTTAACTTCTTCAGCTATCCGTGCTCTATCCACTAAAACTACAAAATCTCTCTCACGATGCGGTGCAATCAACACTCGCAGCTAATCTCGCAACCCATCATCAAATCTGACACACCGCTCATAATCAGTAGCTACAATCCCTCTGGCATATCGGCTTAACCGCAAAACTCCGCTTCATACTCACCTATCGACTTATTTCCTTGTACCAGATTCAGGAACGCCTTTCTCTGAGAATCAATGTAGCTAGCTCCGACATATTTCCCTTCAAACTTAATCTTAAAATACCCCAATCCACACGATCCACAGAATACTCTCTTTGACAAAGTTGAGCCACCACCGGTACGCCTCGTCGAGAAGTAATGAAACAGCGCCTTTTCACTTTCTCCTCAAGAAGGCGATCCAAATCGCCCATGATCCTCTCGATCGCTTTCTAACCAATACTCCGCTACATTCGAGCTACCCCAGATACTCCCTAAAAACCTCGGCTCCATTAGATCTAAGTCTCTCACCACGACTTTCGTGCTCCATTACCCATACTAGCTCCTCGCTACTCGTTCTAAGACTCGTAGCATAGCTGCGATACATGCGTCATCTCCTCCGGTTGCTCATGAAATTCCGCTCCAATACCGGTGGCGGTGCCTCATTTTCAGAACTCCACCAGATCTAATCGGTTCCGACATAGCCATTCTCGCTCTATCGCGCGTCCACGACGACCACGTCCCCTAGAACTCATGTCTACTTAATGCCTTATCTGCTTTTTCACGAAAATTTTATGCATTAGAGTCTTTTCACTTTCTTGTTTAAAGAAAATTTTATGCAAATGAGTTTTAATCAGTGGTTTTCCCCATATAAGTACACATAAACCTAGGGTTCATGTCTCTAAAGTATAGTTTCCTTAGGCTTATCAACATACTGAAATCGATTTATCAACAAAAGAACTTACCAGTGGACTTGGGTCGAGAACTCAAAAGCCATGCTTCTATAAAAAAACCATTTTTGACCAAAAATTTCAAAATCAATCATTTGGGCCAAATTTTGAAAATGTTGTGGACTTCAAAACCCAAGGCCGAGTATTTAAACTGGGCTTTGATACCAAGTTGAAACACCCCAAACCTACCCACCACTTCACTGATCTCGTATGCTTCTTAAGAAAAATTCGTTTTGTCGTTTTGTAAAATGATGTGATTTTGTGGTAAAGAATAGATTTGAAGTACTGAACTTGTTAAAAATCGTTTGGAATTTAAATTTGTTTTTATATATATATAATCATCAAAATCTATGTTTTTAATACAAATTATTTTATCAAAAGAAGATCCAAATTTATGAATTATTAATATTTTGAAAATCATAAGTATTTAGATGTCAAAACATTTTCATACGATTATCGAAATATTTAATTATTTAGTTGAAATTGATCGTAGCAGAATATAAATTAAAACGTAAAAGTAACATAGCTAATGGCGACCTTATTACAAAAACATATCCCAAATTAAATCCCAAAATATATAAGAAAGCGCGTAGTAAGTTTAATATAAAGGAAAACCCAATTTCTTCGAGTTGAGCAATGGCCACCACGTAGTCCTTTGTCGACCCGGTCCAAATCATTGAGTATCACCTTGAATGATATCCCATCAAGGGTGAGTCAACGGACTCAATGTGTAACAATATACTAAAAGTCCAATCGATCATAGTAATAAAGCCCATAATATAGCAAATCAATTATAAATGATTAAATCACATATACATATAAATGAAATGCAATCCCAACCCAACTTAGATATCCATCCACTACACACCACCCGTACCTACCAATCACACCGTGGGGATTACTAAATCGACCCTCCATCCGCTACACACCATCGGCGCGCTTGCCAGATCAACATGCACATCGCCCTTATAATCGTGGCATAGCCACCAGATAATTGTGACAGAGTCACCGGATTCATAATATCATGACCGAAGTCACCGGATTCATAATATCGTGACCAAAGTCACCGGATAATATGGTAAAACCACCGAACACTTCCCTTTCAATATTACCCATATGCCCATGCAATAACATATTATTTCAATACCATGCCATATATCCCGAAATCATATCGGAATCATATACATTTCATATTTATGCTTATAGCATTATTAACGATGCAGATATCATTCCTTGTACATTACCCCAAAATCATAACCAAATATCGGATATGTCTCATATAAAAATTTATACAAAATGTTAAGGAATAACGTACTGAATTCACTGTACCATTAAATGATACCCAAGCCATAATCATTTATATTTCTTTATAAACACATTTTCATCAATAATACTATTAATCTATTAGAATTTTAGTGTAAGCTACACACCTTGTAAACACGGAGATTGATAGAATACTTAAGATTTCGACTCTTGCCTACAACGTCGACAAAGACCTACATAACACTTATATGAGAAATCGATTATCACTAAAAGATATGGCCTTTGGCCGAATTTCATTATCTCCTTACCTTCGATTATTCAAATCCCGAATGATCCCCCCCTAAACGTTGGCTACAAAGAAACCCCGAACTTTCCTTCAAGTTTCGACCCAAGATAATAAAAGGAATTAGAGTTTCGCTTTTCAATCGTTAGAAGAAAGAAAGGGATAAAGAAATTAGTGCGGAAGAGGTTCTTACCAAAAGTAAAGACCAAAATGCAAATGGTCTCTAAACTCCAAAAAAAATTCGGCAAGATGAAATAGAAAAATAGATTCAAATGAAAAAGATGATAGGTTTTTGGTGCTTAGAAGCAATCGGTTTCAATGGTGTCAATGGAGTGAAATTTTCGGTTTTAGAAGAGAATGGAAAAGAAAAAGAAAATGAGAAATGATCAAAGAGAATAAATGGGTTTCGGTTATGGAAGAAATTGAATAAAGAAAAAGTTGTTGGTAATGGTCAAGTAAGAAAGGATGAAAGAAAAATGCCTTCAAAAGTGGTAATATTTTGGTACCAAAAAGAGAGAAAAGCTTGAGAGAAAAAAAGAAGAAGAAAAAGAGTACCAATTTGGTCAAAATATGATAGCCAAAACAAAACAAAGTTTTCACCTATTGCAAATGACAATTTCAAGCTAAGAAGAAAATTTGGAGAAAAGGGAAAAGATGCACAAATTGTTAAGATTTTGGCCAACTAACACCCCTAATCCCATACAACATTCGGCCAACTCACAAGCCAACACAATCCCCTTTTTCCTCCTCATTTCTTCCTATCATCTCCTTAATCACTATCACAATTAAACCAACCCCCTTAGCCCTTATGGCGTCTAGGTTCATGGTCAAATGACCATGGAAAAACTTCCAAAACATCACCCACTCTTCAAGCCTTTTGTCCCCTAAACATTCCATAACAACTTGATTCCTTACCTTAACTACTAACTTTCCTTTTTCCTTTGGTCTACTATCCAAAAATAAAAGAAGAATCCATCCATACTTGATAAAGCTTGACCGACACTATAGGAAAGAGAACAAAAATTAAAATTCCTTCCAATTGCTAGCAAAGGGATTCGAACCTCTACCCTCATGCATTCACCCATGCGCCATCACCACTTTACTAATTGACTTGTCTTGTGATTAAACCTCAAATTAATTCTCTTAAGGCCAAACTTGCTTAGCTCCCCTTCTAAAACTAAAAATCTAATATTTTTCTAAGGCATTCTCCTATATTCTAAAATTCTCGAAGTCCCTAAAACTCATACAAAGAGCACACAACAAAACAATACACACATTCAAGCGAAAAATTTCATAACCCCTAAATCCTGGATATTACAAACATTTTTGGTTTAATTGTACGAAATGACATATCTTATGTGTTATGAATATATTTTGAACACTTTTGAAACACTGAAATGTATGGAAATGTTAAGATTAAAAGAGGAAAGTGAACATTTTAGAACCTTGGAAATGTAAGGAAATGTCTTGTAAGGAAATGTCATGGAAATGTAAGGAAATGTCAAGTTTACAGAGCCGATCAAAAATTTTGGAAACTTAGAAATGACCTAGAAATGACGAGTTTTAAGGTTTAAAGGGGAAATTAAGGCAAGGTGGCCTTAAAAGAAAAAGTTTGTGAAATTTGACACACAAACAGGCTTGGAAAAGTGGTCCAAGATGCCACTTAGGGCCTATGGAAATGGCGCTATATGCAAGAGGAATGGGCCTAAGTTCGAGTCACATGGGAAGCAAATAAAAGAAATTTTATTTTGCTACAAGGAGCAGAGATGTGGATGGCACATGGCTATAAATTAGAGCTTTTATTATTTTATAAATAGTGGATAAATAAGGGATTTATTTATCATTATTTTCAAGAGATAATTGTTGGATTAAATTCTTTTAATTTGAATAAAGAGATAAAGAGGAAAATAAGGGAGAAGTGATGGCCAAGTAAGGGACTTTGAGTTTAATAATTTCGGCTAAGTAAGGATAGTTGCTTGGATTATCTTTTATTTTAAGTGATAATTAAAGAGATAAAGCTATTAAAATAGAAGAGTGATGGCCAAGTAAGGGATTCTAAGTTAGTAATATCGGCTATAAAAGGAAAAGAGAGGCCATTCTGCATTATTTTCTGTTCTTTGAAAGCCTCTGCCGAATTCTCTTCACCAAATCTTCTTCTTCTTTTATTTTTGCCAAGCCAAAATACCTTGTGTTCTAGCCGAATCCTCCATCTTTATTCTTCCTTTTCTTTTCTTTCCAATCCATCAAAAGCCGAATCTTGGAAGGGCTTCAAGCATAGGTGCTGTCGATTTCTTCAAAGGTAAGAACAAGTTTGATTCCCATTCTTTTCTTTTAGATTAGCCGAGAGATAATCTAACCCCATACATATTATGGTTGCCGAATATGGAAGGACCTTTCGGGATTATCAGAGTAGTCGACTAAAAGGAGGAGTATTCGAGATTTCTAAGATTAAGGTAAGACATGTGAATATTCGGCCAAAGGCCTTGATTTATGTTTTGATGATTAAGATTAAGTCTAACGTAAGGTTTTAGGGATTTTGACATTCCTAGTGAAACAAGGAACAGTTTCGGAATTTGTTGGTGTTCCAATCGGCAACAAGGTAAGAATACTAATCCTACTAGGATTTGGAGTTTTGGCCGAATGGCTTTTTATTAAGGTAATAAGTGATTAGCCGATTTCAAACGGGAAGAATACAAGTTTTCGGGATTTGATTAATTATCAAATCGGCAGCAAGGGATTTAGGATCTAAAGCGATAGATCGGTTTTTCGGGATTTCAAGGAATTCGTTAAGCTAATCAGGTGTGTAGCCCACACTAACTTTTAATAAGATTTATGGTAATATGTAATATATGCATGTTTATAAGAATGTGGCTAAGGTACCATAATATGGTACAAAGTACTCAGGTACGTTTCCTACTCCTATTAGGATTACGAAATATGTTATATTTAACATGTGAAATATGATAAGAATGTGAATTTAAGTATGATATGCATACTATGAATAATATGGGGCATTCGGGATATATGAAAAAGGGGAAGTGAATGTGATGACTACGGTCTCACTATCTGAATGTGGTGACTTCGGTCACATTATCTGAATGTGGTAACTTCGGTTACATTATCTGAATGTGGTGTCTCATGACACAATTATCTGGTGGCTATGCCACAAATTTTATATGGGCGATGAGCACGTCGACTGCAGCGACTGCCTTCGATGGTGTGTAGCGGATGGAGGGTCGACTTAGTAGTCCCCACGGTGTGACTGGCAGGTACGGGGGTGTGTAGCGGATGGACAACTAGGTTTGGGTTTGGGAATGCATCATAACCTGTATTCTATGTTTTGAATGTGTAATATGTGATATGCCTGATTCTATTATGATTTAGTGTCGTGTACACATTGAGTCTGTTTTGACTCACCCTGCTGGGGAACATTTTTCGTGTGATGAACAGTGATGGACCGGACTAGCAGAACTTGTGGTGGCCATGCTCAACATGAAGTTTATATTTTGAGGACTCTTGAATTTATTTTAGTACTTTGAATTATTTTGGGAATTATTTGATGTAATAAGGCCATAAGGCCATAGTTGAATTACTTTACACTTATTTTTATTTATTATGATTATGAATTTTATCTATTAAAATTTAATTAAAATTTCTTTTAAACTAAACCCTAAATATTTTGTCATTTAAGATAAAAGGGATTTCAATATAAAACAGAACTGTTTCAACACAAGCCCAACCCAAAACAATATTTTTCTTAAAATCACACAAGTTTTCCTAAGAACAAAAGAATTTTGAACCGGTTTACTTGAGGAACATACCAAATCGTCAAAGCTCGTGGCTGGGTTTGGGGTGTTTCAAACACCAAAAACAATATTAAAATAATTTTTAACCTCGGATTTATGGTTTCAAAACCACTATTCCGATTTAACTAAAATCGGTCATTACACCAATACATTTGGCCACGTTACCAATGACACATATAACAAAATGACCAAGTCCCTATACATGCCATAACTCAAAATATTGACATTTCAATGGTACCCAAAATAATGATTGATAGTGTGAATGGATCTCCGATGATCTCTCGATCCCGAGCTAGCTTGGTGACACTATAAGATAAGGGAAAGAAAGGGGAGTAAGCTATAAAGCTTAGTAAGTTCATATGCAAATAATAAACAAAATTAATTATACATTTGTCATATAAATAAATTAACATATACTAACATAAATGTCATTAAAATTTCATGAGCATAACTTACTCAATCACATTCCTACCATTAGTTCATCATATACTGAATCCATTTCCATTGAGTGTTTCGTACATACCTGTACCAACTCGTAACATAATCACATACTTTCTCATCTTTAACATACCCGTTGAACCACTTGTAATACTATCGGATACACAGAAAGATTTTCACATAAGTGCCACATATGTAGCCAATGCTACCACAAATCTCATCACATATAGGCTCGCTCTCGAGCTATCCACAGGCCTGCTTACACAAGCTTTCAGTCAAGGCGTAGCTACACGGTGCTGCTCATACAAGCTGTCAAGTATCCACAACATATGCCAAGATACTCACCACCAAATGGGACATACAGACCAAAGACCGGGTCACATAATCACATAATCACATGGGTTCCTAGTGACATGTCACTTGTATCCTAATCTATTCCTAAGGTTCAATCGGGATTTTCTCGCCTGTCGAAACTTCGTCAATTACACCCATAGAGTCAATCATACAATTTATGCATCATCAAAACATTATAAATACAATTATAACGTTGCATTATTAACATACGAACTTACCTCGGTACAAAAATAGTGAAAATGGGACTAATCGTCAAACACTTTATTTTTCCCCCGATCTAGGTCTGAACTTCGTTTTTCTTGATCTATAACAAGAAATTTAACTCATTTAATACTCACATTATTCAATCCAGTCCAAAAATCACATTATGACAAAATTACATTTTTGCCCCTAACTTTTCAACATTTTACACTTTAGTCCCTAGGCTCGTAAAATGAAATATAGTCAATTTCTTCAAAACCCAAGCCTTGCTGAACAATTTTCATACTCATAAAAGACCACATTTTTCATTAAATCACACTTTTACTACTCATTTTACAACTTTTACAAATAGGTCCTTTTTAGGCATTTTCATCAAAAATCACTTAGTAAAAGTTGTTTATCTAACATCAAACATACATTTTCTACCATTAAACATTAAAATACAAAAATATCTAACATGGGTAAAATTTTAGACTTTGACATCTTTTCAAATTAGTCCTTGAAATAGCTAGATTAGGTTGCAAGGATCTCAAAAACATAAAAATCATTAAAAACGGGGCTAGAACGGACTTACAATTGAGCCTGAAAGCTTGGCCAAAACCCTAGCTATGGATTCTGTTCAATTTTCGGCACAAGGGACTAAATTGAAGAAGATGGACACTTTTATTTGTTTTATTTTGTCTTTATTTACCAAATGACCAAAATTCCCTTAATGCCTAACTTCAAAATTTCACCTAACCATGTCCAGTTTTGTCCATACTAAAATATAATGGTCTAATTACCATTTAAGGACCTCTAATTTAAAATTTCATAGCAATTAGACACCTCTAGCTTCTAGAGCACACATTTTGCACCTTTTGCAATATAGTCCTTTTAACTAAATTGAGTGCCCAAACATCAAAATTTTCGAACGATATTTTCACAAAATCATTCCATAAAACTGTAGTCCATAAAAATATAGTAAAAATAAATTTTATTGCGTCGAATTTGTTGTCCCAAAACCACTGTTCTGACTAGACCCAAAATCGGGCTATTACACATGGTTCTTTAATGGTGGATCTTGAATTTATATAGAAAATCCACAAATCAATGAATGTTTCAACTCAAAATGGATCTATTAAAATGTTTTTGATCTTATTTATCAAGATGAAACATTATTTGTGAGGTAATTTAAAGAAATTCGAATTTCATCATCTTCATGAAATGATTTTTTGGAATTTTGTGAAATTGATTTAAAGATGAAATTGATGCTTAGTTTAAGTGTATTTGGTCTATTATTGATGATTGAAAGTGTTTAGGGGGGCTAGAGAGATCAATTTTTTGAGGAATCGAGTTTTCGACTTGATGTTACAAATCCGGTAAAGTATCTTTATGAGATGATTTCGATTAGTATAGTTAATTAAAATTCATGTTTATTATAGCATTGAAAAGGTGGTAATGTCTACTTTAGCTCTGTTGAAGCTCCAAATCTTGAAGAGGACCGAGTTAACCAGAATTGAAGCTTGGATTTGCTTATTTGATCACTTGTTTGTGGTAGAATAAATTGTGTGGTGAGTGTTTCTAATGGTGATTGGGTAAATTAACCTCATTTATGTTTAATTAGTAGCTTAATTGATGATTTTAATTGATTAATCATGTTGAATGGGTAATTTTTACAAGATTGATATTATATGTATAGGATTTGAATTTTTATGGAATAATGGTAAGTAAGCATTTAGGTGGTTTTGTGAATTTTAATTAGGTTAATTATATTGATGATTAAAGCATGTTTACTGGAGTTTTTTTATCATGATATATTGGTGTTACAATTCGTAATTGAACATTGGAAAATGGCAAATGAAATGCTTGATTTAATCGGATGTTAAATGGTTATGTTACATGTTACACATAAGCATTTTGTGACATTAAATTGAGCACAATAATGACTGGTCAATATGCTATGTTTTACTTAATATATTGGCAACATGCATGGTGGATCCATTGGATATAGTTGGCATGCCATAGGATTTGTGAGTACTCACCTTTATTTGTGACATTGTGAGCATAAGTCTTCAGGTGGACTGATTTGTTTGGACTGATAAGGGAGTCTTGAGCATGAGTCTCCACTCATTGGGTTATTTGAGGCGCTATAAGGGAGTGTGTGCTTCGGCCCGCTCAACTCGATGGACTGTATTTGATATTTGTGGGAGGCCGGAGATCCGCTTATCCAATGTATGATCATCCGATTAAGCCATGAAAAGTGTATGCCAATGTGTTTATGTGTGATTATTGTTATATCATTTGATGTTTGTAAGCCATGAATAATTTATTCTTGATATTGATAAAACATATGGAAATAAAATTGAAATGTTTCTTTATTATGGCTGATAATTAGTGATTTATTGGATGTGATTTAAGCATGATTTGGATGTTGATTTACTAGTAATTTTTATTAACATTCAATGAGCTTTTTAAAGCTCACACCCTCACAATTCATGCAAATAATCATTGGGCTTGAGGAGTTGAGGAGCCGAGCAAGAGGGTTCCAAGAGATTTAGGCTTGGTAGAGACTTTATTACATGTTTTAGAGACTATAATCAGGCATTGTGGAACTTCCGAGAATTAGTTTAATTATGGTTGTAATTGGACATTGGACATTTTATTTTGGATGGTTTTATAATAATTTTGAGGCATGTTTGAGTTTAATTATTGAATGATTTACGGTGTATTGTTGCTTGATAACACATTGATTGATAACATAGTGTGTGAGGCATGAAATTTATACTAACGATTGTTTAAATTAAGCTTGCATGGAGTGCGTTACTAGTGACTAAGGTGCGCCACTTATTTGATATATTCGGTGCTTGTTTTGCATGAAATTGATTGTCGAATTCTATATAATTGAGGCTTAACTGATGTCAATAAATTCAATTGAAGGTGTATGTATATGTATGTTAATTAACCGTAGTTAAATCAGGTTTAATTGGCCATTAATATATGAAAATTTTGGTTTTAAAACAAGTTTTTCACAAAAAAGATGTAATGGTTTTCACACGAGCGTGTTCCTATCCATACGGGTACGAGGGTTTGAGTTTTTGTCTTTTTAATTTGGTATTCTAATTTGTTTAAGTTACAATTTTGTCCTGAAAATTGATTAGTCTAATTAGACCCCTAGATGAGAAGGAAACTTGGTAAAATTTTAGGATTAACCTCGTAATGAGTAAAATTTGATAGGAACGTTCTTAATATTTAATTCAGAATAGGTCTTGATAGTTTGTATTTGTTACAATTTAAAATGTAACACCCCAAACCCGCCCAAACATTACGAATCGAATTTGGTATGTCACAGAGAAAACCATTTTGAAAATCCCTTTAGCCGATTTGAGTTTTGATGAAAACATCTTCTTTTCAATTATCTCAAGTTAAATAAAACATTTGTGTGTATGAAGAAACAAAACTTAACTTAGTTGTTTAAAAATTATATTAAATCAGGTTGTTACCGATTTCGGATACCCGATGGCATAGAAAAAAAAACCATTTACGTTTGAATTTAAGAAAACATGTATAACCATTTTAAAGTCACTAAGTAATTTAAACAAATTATCCAAAACATGCAAAGTAATAAAAATAATCTTAGGAGGCCTTATTACAACTTGAGCAAATGAAACCAGGAATAAGTAAAAATAATTCAAGTCCATTTAAACCAATATTTCCACTGCATGGCCACCTCGAGTCCATCCGGCTCCTCATCCGCGATCTACGAGTCACCTGAAAATGTTAAAGGAGAAGGTGAGTCACCAAGACTCAATGTGTAATCCTTCCCGATTGAATGCAACAACATACACAATTTATAACAAATTAACATGCACTAAATCATGCACCCAACCTAGCCATCCAAACACCTTTCTCTA
The DNA here is from genome assembly GCA_025698515.1 of Gossypium sturtianum. Classification (NCBI taxonomy): domain Eukaryota; kingdom Viridiplantae; phylum Streptophyta; class Magnoliopsida; order Malvales; family Malvaceae; genus Gossypium; species Gossypium sturtianum. Next base: position 14,379 of record JAOWAD010000068.1, on the reverse strand, counting down.
CCCCCGTGTGGTACCAAACCACCGGTGGTGCTAAACCACCGTGACTTAAAGTCACGAAATCTGGCCATATTGTGGTGCCAAACCACTAGTGGTGCTAAAACCACCGGTGACCCGGTCACAAATCAAATGATGGGGCCAACCCATCGTGTGATACCAAATCACCGGCGCCAATCCCATAATATAAATCGTGGGGCCAACCCACCGTGGTGCTAAGCCACCGGGACGAGACGCTATGAGGTGCCAAACCTCCGGAGGTGCTAAACCTCCGTGACCGTAGTCACAATGTGGTACCAAACCACCGTGTCCGCTCGACACGAATATCGCCTCCCCCTCCACTCATATATCCCACATCAATCCATGATATACAAATGATTTTCATGCCAACATATATTTAAATCACATATACCAAATATGCCATGCTTCCCAAAAGCATCAAATAGTAACTCATATTGACAGAGACTTACCCTGAATCATCGCTTATATTGTTACATGTGATTAAATCCAAAGCTACATAAACCAGATTTAGCATATACAACATTTGCACACGCTTAATTAATCATAAAGTGTGTATGTACACACTGATGCCAATTGTCACCCTAAATCCCGAAGAACCCAATCGGCCACCCACAATATCCTTGCTCCTATATTCGGCCAACACAAGATTAGTGACATGGCCTATTCGCCCAAACCCAATAAATCTAAAGGGGCATCTCTTAAACTCCGAATCCTTACCTACACGCTTTTGAATACTAGCCACAAAGACACGATACACGAATCGCTTTCACCAAACTACAATCGGTCAATCAACAATATTCTAAACAATAGCCTTGGCTTTTGAACACTAAAATAGACCTTACCCTCACTTACCGAATTCGATTGATGAGAGAATGATAGTTCGGATCTCATCGCTTTGAGATCCCGTGAGTCCTACCCAAACCGATTTGGAAAACACTAAAAAGGGATCACCCTTGCTTTGATATTCGGCCAAGGCTACACCAAATAGAAGAAGGAAAATTCGGCACACCAAGGGAGTAGATTCGGCTATGATTGTTCAACACAATCAATCAAGGTTTGGCTTGTATGGAAAAAGAGAAAGTAAGAGAGTGAAATAAGAGTTTCGCTAAGGGTTTGAGAAGAGAAAAGAAAGAAATAGATGGGAGATTAAGGTATAGGAGATTCGCCAAGGTTTTAGAAGAAGAGAAAGGGTTTTCGGTTTGAGAGAATGAAAAAGGAAAAGATGGAGACTAGCCAAAATTATGAAGAAAAATTACTAAGAAAATTCGGCTTCTCCCCTATGCTTGCCGTCCACTCCTCCCAAGGAGTTTAAAATTCGCCAACTCCTTAACTCTCTCTTGGCCACTAATTTAAAATTATTCAAAATAATTTGAATACTAAAATGCCTATATTTTCTCTTTGCCACTTAATAAAGATTAATCAAATAAAATCCATTAAAAAAATGCTAATATTATCCTTATTATCTTAATATCTAAAAGAGTTTAAAGAGAGAAAATCTCTCCCCCCTATCCCGTCCCAATTAAAGATACCATGTGCAGGCCAATTCCTTCTCTCCCTTTTCACGCCAAAGATTGAAAATAAAAACCCCAATTGCAGCTCCCTTGGTTCGAACCTAGAACCTCACTGCCGCAGCCCTCTCTTCCAACGCCCCAGGCCACTCTTCCCAATTGACTTTCATGTCATAAAACCCCATCATTTAATTTTAAAGCCTTCCTACTTAAGCCCATCACCGCACATATAAAAAAATAAAACGCAAAACGCTGCTCCAGCCATTCGAACCTGCGCCCATCTTCACCTCCAGGCCCTTAAGTGCCGCCTTGCAGCCACTTTACCAAGGCCTGCTTTATGTCCAAAGACCACTGCATATTTCCTTAAAGCCGCTCTTCATCCAACCTCCTTCTTGACGCAAAATACAAAAATAAAACACTCCCATGCCGCCTCAAGACTCGAACCCAGCACTTTGTTGGCGCTATTCCTGTGCCTTAAGTGGCTTCCTTAAGCCACTTTACTAAGCCCCTTTCGTGACCCAAAACGCCCACAAATTATTCTTAAGGCCTCCTCAGCCTAATTTCCTCTTTTTACACTTAAATCCAAAATTTTTCCAAAGCTTTCACCCTCATTCTAAAGTTCTAAAAACTCTTAAAACATCTCCAAATACCCTTAAAACCCACTAGCACTTGGGTTATGCTCCAAACGCATAACCCCTAATCTAGGATGTTACATAAAACCTAGTAATAAAACTTGAATTAGACATAGTAAATGAACTCAAATTAAGGTAAAATTTTTAGGCATGCATAATTTGACTAAAATAATGTCGGTAAACACTTATATATAAAATCGGGTTAGTTTTACCATAGGTGGTAAAATGACGAAAATGCCCGTAGGTTAAATTAACTAGGAAAAGTTTAAAATTGGCTCATAGTTTGCTTCCGCATTAATAAATAACTAATAATTAAATAAGATTGAGGTGTTATAAGGTCGGGGTGTGTCTTGGGTGTTTGTTAGCCAGAGAGTCACTTAGGTGGCTAATGTAATGCTTCAAATTCGGGACGGTCCGTCTCGGTCAGGTTTGGGGTGTCACATTGGTTACTAGATGTAGTATATCACTAGCGTGGACTCATACCTTATAATCATTCCTTTCATAATTACCACTTCTATCTCACTTATCATTGTAATATGATGGGGAGTCCTTGTCTATTTGTTTTCATGTTGGAGTCCGCCCGTTCTATACACCAAAAGGGCTTTTCGGTGAACACTTCTTCGCCAAAAGTACTTTTTTATACTATGTACCATATTCATATATATATTCTAACCAGTACTCCTTGATTCATCATACTTACCTTTCTTTAGAGTTAGTCATCAACTTTATTCTTTTATAATATCCTATACACTGTACATACCAGAGTTCACCATGGGTTCCTTTCCTTTCGTTCAGAATCCGCTAGACCAGGGCATCACTAGTGCGCTTAGAAAGTCCTTACACTTAATTGAATCCCAACGTTTGGCACTTGAAACTTACCCTTAAGCCTTACTTTTATAAACAACACCAAAATAGTCAGGACTTCGCCGGGTGGGATGTTACAAAGTATGTCTGGTAATGGATCCTTATTGGCAGAATTAGTTGTGAAGCCATAGTCGCTTGACGATCGTGGATCCACCGGTGGCTTTAAGCCCATTATATGATTAGCAGCTTTGCTGCAACGTTGAGTAGTGTCGCTGTGAGTGCTACCATGTGTGTGTAGCGGAGGGGTGGGTCGAGCTAGAATTCCCCACAGGTGTATAAGGTTGGAAGGGAAATGGAGTGTAGCGGATGGATTTTTGGGGAGGGTTTTGCATTACCTTGTTTTGCATATGATATGATATGATATGAGGTCATTGTGGGCTAAGGCCCAAGACCACCGATTTTGATAGGGCTTAGGCCCAATGTGATAATTGTATATTAAATTGATTGCCAAGGGTCGCATACACCTGAGTTTCAAACTCACACCCTTTTATTTAATGTTTGTGTGATGCTCAAGAGACGGCTCGACGTGGAAGAGGACTCCGGAGATGGCCACATTGCAAGTTAATTAGAAGTTTTTTGTTTATTTGTTTCAAATGACTTTAGTTTAAATCCTTTATTTTCATTGGTTGTAATAAGGCCTTGTATCTCCAATTTGACGTTACTTATGGGTTTTATTGTTATTTCTGCACGCTTAATTTTTATTTCAACTTTAATAAATTTCTAAAGTTTAATAAGGTTTTCAAATAACTATAACCTATGGCCTTTTATTTTAAAACATGGGCTTCCTTCTTAACTTAACAATATTCAAGGATTTTGGGCTTTAGGCCTTAGATTTTAACTTAGCAAAATTGTTTGAGATTGTGCCTTTGATGTGACATTCCCGATTCACCATAACATCCGGGTCGGGTTTTGGGGTGTTACATTCTGAATCAATTACAGAGATCCCGAGGAACTAAACTGCAATTTAGTATTTCATTTCATCCTCAAACTGGTGGCTAGTTTGAAAGAGTTATTCAAGTCTTGGATGATATGTTGAGAAACTATGATTTTGGCATTAACTGGGAAAGATATGTTCCTTTGATTGAGTTTTCTTACAATAATAGTTTTCGTGCTAATTTGAAAATGTCTCTTTTTAAAGCTTTATATGGAAGACGGTGTAGAACAACTATGTGTTGGATAGAGCTCAGTGAAAGAAATTTAGTGGGTCCTGAGTTGGTGCGTGAAACTGAAGAAAAAGTCTTCGTTATTCATAGTAATTTAAAAGCTGCTTAAGATCATTAGAAAGCATATGCAAATCTAAAGAGAAAAGAAATTTATTTTCAATTTGGTGATAAGGTATTTTTTGAAATTCTCTCATTGAAAGAAGATTATCGTTTTGGTCGAAAAGGAAAATTGAGTTCAAGATTTGTAGGGTCTTATGAAGTTCTAGGGAAAGTAGGGCTTATAGCTTACAGATTGGCTTTGCCTCCCGAGTTGTCAAAAATTCACAATGTGTTTCATGTATCTATGTTGTGAAGATATAGATTAAATCCAGATCATGTTGTGCAGATTGAAGAGTTAGAGGGTTGAACCGAACTTGTCTTATGAAAAGAGTCTATTTGTATATTAGCAAGAAAGGTAAAATAGCTAAGAAATAAGAGAATTCCTTTAGTGAAAGTTTTATGGAGAAATCATAAAACAAAAATAGCTATATGGGAAAGAGAAAACCAAACGAATGAGCAATATCCTCAATTATTTTTCTGTATGAGTTTCGAGGATGAAATTTTCTAATGGTAGAGAGTTGTAATAGCCCATTCAAAGAAAGTCTCGATATCTTATTTTTGTTTAGAATGTTTTGGTGAATTAAGTGTAGAGATGAGTAAGTAAATTCTTTGTTTTGATTAAGTATAGAATTTTTTGTATGCATCATTTGACTAACTCTTAGCTTGGCTAAGATTTGTGGTTTGGCTGGACTCTTCCATTAAGTGTACGCCACCAGTGATGCTTTGGCAAAGTCGCTTGGATTACAGCTTTAATGGATTTGTTTATTATTAAATAAGGAAATTTAGTTAGTTAAATTGAGACTTGGTTAGATTGAAACTAAGCTATCAGTAGATAAAAAGACTTAATATTTGATAAGCGCACTTAATAATGAGAATCGTGAGTGTTAGTGGAATTATCTCGATTTTTCCACTAAACCTTGTCTCCGTGGTTAAGTACATAAGGATAGCAGTGTGTTCATCGAAAACGTTTATGTTTTCTTTATGCTCATCTTCCTCCTTGATCTTCTTTGCATTTTCTAAAAACTAAAGTCCAGAAAACCTGTTTGAAGTTGGGTTCACTGTAGTCAACCAACTTATACATTTGCCAAGGCTATTTAGTAATTATTGATGAACACTAGGTTATTTTTAAGGCTATTTACGTGTATTTGATTCTGCATGCACAAGTGTCAGACTGGTATGTAAGGAAGGAAACTTTTTATTTTTGGATTAAGTGTTAATGCTTTGTGCATGCATGTTTAGGTTCGATGAAGTAGTAATCTGATATGTTTAAATAACCTTATTTTTAGCTCAAGGTGCTATTGATGGTCCGAGTGACAAAGGCAAATGACCTTGTATTTAGAATTTTTTTTATTTTTCTAGTGATTTCCTTCTTACTTCTACGAGTTGTAATTATCTTTACTTTATAATATTGTAATGCATGTATTGTTACTCAGAAAAGATTATAAGTGTATGTGTGTGTGAATAAAGGTTGTCTGTCCAAAGTTATTAGTCTAAGTTCTGTATGTTTGGGAAAAGAAGTATGGGTGAAACACCCCAAACCCGGCCCACGAGCCCAGACCGGATCTGGTATGTTCCTTGAGTAAAACGTTTCAAATTCATGTTTATTACTTTGGAAAATTTGGGTGGTTTTATAAAAATGCCGAGTTGTTTTGGAGTTAATCTTTAATTCGAAAATCGTTTGTGTTTAGGTGTCTAAACATTTAAAATTTATTTTTAAGAAAAGTTGCTTAACTTTAAATGGATAAAAATTGTATCACAATAAAATAAATAAACATGCATGCATAATCGCTTTATAGCTATGGCCTTATTACATCAAAGCAAAACCCGAAATAAATCCAAAATACTTAGAAATAAAAAGTCCAAAATTAAAATAAAGTCTAAGTTGAACATGGCCACCACTAAGCTCCTGCCGACCCGGTCCGTTACTGAGTGTCACCTGAAAAATATCCCACAACGGGGTGAGTCAAACAGACTCAGTGTGTATAACCAACACCAATCCCAACGATTTTAGGCACATCAAATCATACACATATAACGAATATAAGTAATGATGCAATCCCGAACCCAAACCTAGATAACCATCTGCTACACATCACCCGTACCAACCATCACACCGTGGGGACTACTAAGTCGACCATCCATCCGCTACACATCATCGAAGGTAGTCGCTGCAGACGACTTGCTCATCGCCCTTATAAATTTTGTGGCATAGCCACCAGATAATGTGACAAAGTCACCAGATAGTAATTTGTGACATAAGTCACCACATTCAGATTTCGTGACATGAGTCACCACATTCAGATATTGTGGTATAAACCATAAGATCACTTCCCCTTTTCATATAACCCATATGCCCCATGTCATACAAAATATGCAACATCATGCCATATCTCTTATTTCACATTCGTTACAATTTCACATGTGTGTCATATTCAGTGTTCATAAACATTATTAACATAGTAGTAGTAGTATGTTAACGTACCTGAATACTCTGTACCATTGAATGATACCTTTGGCCATATTTTCATATTTCTATTAACACATACATAATAATAATACCATAGATCTATTAGGAATTAGTGTAGGGCTACACACTGGTTACTATTGTATTCATCGAATCCAAAGTCTACCAAACAGATTGAACTCTTCCTAAAAATCAAAGTTAGAATCGCCAATAACTAACACTTAAAATGGCCTTGGCCGAATATTGATACTCTCTTACCTTGCGGATCTAAATCCCAAAATCGCCACTTGGCTTTGAAGATGTCGAAATCCTACATGGTACATGTTAGGGTCACCTATTGCACAAGATCTATGAAAATGGCCCTTGGCCAAATACCACACATGGCTTACCTTGGATCTTTGAAATCCCAAGATCTCCTCCTTGTAGTCGACAATAATCGAATCCCGAAACCCTCCTTCGAGTTTCTGCCATAGAGCAACAATGTGGGTAAAGTCTTGATTTTGACACCAAAGAAAGAAAAAGAATAGTAAATCGACATAGAAGAGGTCCTCATCAAAAAAGAAAGACCAAAACGCAAATGGTCACCACCCTCCAAGGGATCGACAGAAGATCCTCAAGTAGCGAACTTAGTTCAAATGAGAAAGATGATAGGATCTTGGTGCTTAGGAGTAATTGGTTTCAATGGGTGTCAATGAAGTGAACTTTCTGGCTTAGGAAAGAATAGCAAAGGGTTATAGGTTCGGCTTTATGAACACTAGGGAGATTCGGCTTCAACAAGTGAAAGAGAGGGAGAGTATGAGGCTTTAGGGAGAATCGGCAATGATGGGATTTTGAGAGAGGATATTCGGCTTTGGTCAATTGAAGAGAAAAGGAAGTAGAAAGAAAAGAAAGCAAATTGAATTCCTAAGGATTTTCGGCACAAATGAGAAAGATGAGAAGAGCATCAATTTTCTGCACACCTATCCTATTATCATCAAACCAAAAATGCCATCCTCCAATGCCCCATATTCGCCAACTCCTCTTCCCCTTATCGCCTTCCTTCTTTTCTCCTATTTCTTCTCTTCTTTACCCATTTAAAATAATTTAAATAAAACAACAATTATCTCCTCCTTTAGCTAAATTTTAAAAGGAATTTGACCACATCTAGTGCTCATCTCCTTAGTGTTTTAATGCAGTCAACTCCTCTCTTAGCTTGACGCAAAAACAAAAAAACAGCTCAAAATTGCTCCCCTTGTCGCTCGAACCTAGGCCCCTTGTACCGCTTGTATGCCACTTACTAGGGCTTTAAGTGGAGCCTCCTTGCCACTTTAACAAGCCCATTTTTGTGTCTAAATTCTCCTACAAATTCTCTTAAGGCCTATCAGCTTAACTCTCTCTTTGAAACTTAAAATCAAATAATTTCTAAGGCATTTTCCTACACTATAAAGTTCTCATGATTCACAAAAACACATCAAAACACACATAGGCATACTAGAACATTCAATTTAGCAAAATGCACAAGCCCTAAATCCCTGATATTATAGTTCTACCCCATTAAAATAATTTCGACTTCTCGAATTTACCGGCTAAAATAAGTGAGGGTATTGTTGTCGCGTTGTTTCTTCCGCCTCCACGGCTTCTTCCGATCCATGATTACGCCATAACACTTTGACTAAAGGAACCGATTTCCTTCGTAATACCTTCACATCTCGCTCCAAGATCTGGATCGGCTCCTCCTCATAGGACAAATCGCCTTAGCTCCACCTCCTTAACTGGCACCACATGAGATGAATCCGATCGATAACGACGTAGCATAGAAACATGGAATACATCGTGCATCTGCTGCAATTCCGAAGGCAACTCTAACTGGTATGCCACTAGACCAACTCGCTTCGATACCCGATAAGGTCCTATAAACCTTGGACTTAATTTCCCTTTGCGACCAAATCTCATCACATTCTTCCAAGGCGAAACCTTAAGAAACACTCGATCTCCCACAAAGAAATTCTATTTCCTTTCGCTTAAGATCCGCATACCTTACTTTCCTCGCTCGATGCCTCCTTTAATCGTGCCCGAATTAACTTAACCTTTTCTTCGAATTCTGCCACAATCTCTGGTCCCAAAACTTGACGTTCTCCTAATTCTATCCAACACATAGGAGTGCGACACTTCCGTCCATTTAGCGCTTCATACGGTGCCATCCGAATACTAGCTTGATAGCTGTTATTATATGCAAATTCTGCTAAAGGCAAGTATTCTTCCCAACTTCCTCTAAAGTCTATTACACAGCCTCTCAACATATCTTCCAACACTTGGATCACTCGCCGATTGACCGTCCTGATCGTGGATGAAATGCCGTAGTGAAATCCAACTGGTGCCTAAAGCTTGATGTAGTGCTTTCCGTAACCGAGACGTAAACCGTGGATCCCTATCTGAGATAATCGACATTGGCACTCCATGCAACCTCACAATTTCTGCCACATATAACTTTGCCAACTTCTGTAAAGAATAGTCAACCCGCACCGGTAAGAAATGCGCGGACTTTGTCAATCGGTCCACTATCACCCATACCGAGTCCTTCTTAGTAGGCGTAAGGGGAAGCCCACTAACGAAGTCCATGGTGATTCTCTCCCACTTCCATCTGCAGAGATCTTTATCTACCAAGAAACAACCACACGGAACTTGGTGTTCAAATTTCTTCACTTGGCGACACGTTAAACACTTCCCTACGAATTCTGTAACTTCCCTCTTAAGACCAGGCCACCAAAACTGTTCCCTTAGATCTCTATACATCTTACTACCTCCAGGATGCATAGCATAGGGGCTACTATGCGATTCCCGAAGAATCCTCTGCCTTAACTCCTTGTTCTTCGGCATACAGACCTTACCCTTGAAACACAATACTCCTCGTCATTAATACTATAATCTTCCAACTCTCCACTCTGCACTTTCCGTAGCTTAGCACTTAGATCATCATCCATTAATCGACTTTCCTTCACCTCATTCAACCATGTCGGTTTAACTTGCAACTCGCCAATAAACTTCCATCAACATACAACCTAAGATGTGCAAACATTGCCCTCAGATCCGACACTACTTTCTGACTTAGGGCATCTGCCACTACATTCGCCTTGCCCTGATGATACTCTATAGAACAATCGTAGTCTTTCAATAACTCCACCCACCTTTCTGCCTCGTGTTCAGCTTCTTTCTCGAGTCAAGAGATACTTAAGGCTCTTGTGGTCTGTGTAGATCACCGACTTCTCCCATAAAGATAATGCCTCCATACCTTAAGAGCAAAGACTACCGCCGCTAATTCCAAATCATGCATCGGGTAGTTAACCTCATGCGGCCTTAATTGCCGAGACGCATAAGCGACTACTTTCCCATCTTGCATTAGGACACATCCTAATCCTGTGTGGGAAGCATCACAAGACACCACAAAATCCTTTCCCGCCTCAGTCAATCAAGACTGAGCTTGAGTCAAGACCCTCTTAAGCTTCTCAAAGCTCTCCTGTTGCCTATCTCGTCCATACGAAAGGTACTTCCTTTCTCAACAATTTTGTCAAAGGTGCTGCTATTGATGAGAACCCTTCTACAAACCTTCAGTAGTAGCCTTGCCAATCCCAAGAAACTACGAACCTCCGCCACGCACTTAGGTGGTTTCCAATCCAACACCGCCTCAATCTTCCTAGGATCCACTCTTATCCCTTCTACAGACACTACATGCCCTAAGAATGCGACCTCCTTCACCAAAATTCACACTTGCTGAATTTGGCATAAAGCTTCTTCTCCCTTAATACTTGCAACACAACCCTCGAGATGCTCATCATGCTCCTCTTCAAACTTGGAATATACTAAGATGTCGCCTATGAACACAACGACGAACCTATCCAAGTAAAGTTGAAAACCCGGTTCATCATATCCATGAACGCTGGGCATTCGTCAATCCGAACGGCATTACTAAGAACTCATAATGCCCGTATCTTGTTCGAAAGGTCGCCTTTATGGATATCCGCTTCCCTCACCTTAAGTTGATGATATCCGCACCATAGATCTATCTTCGAGAATACCGCTGCCCCTTCAGCTTGATCGAACAAGTCGCTCTATCCTCAATCGGTACTTGTTCTTGATGGTCACTTATTCAATCGACGATAATCTATGCACATACGCATAGTTCCATCCTTCTTCTTCACAAACAAGACCTGCTCCCCATGGAGACACACCTGGCCTGGATAAACCCACGATCAAGCAACTCTTGGATTTGAGCCTTGAGCTCAACCAATTCCTTTGGTGCCATTCTCAGACGGGGCGATTGACACAGAGCTGCTCCTGTAGCAAGTCATTTCCAAACTCCACCTCCCTATCCGGGGTATTCTAGGTAATTCCTCCTAAAGACATCCACAAATTCCTTACTGCTCTAACCCCTTCCACACTTGTTTCTTAGTGTCCAAGGCACTCGACCCACATTAGAAAAATCTGACATCCTTTCCTTACTTCTTCTCCGCCTTAAGGGCTGATACTACATTCGACAAATAGTTCCGCTTTATCTACCATCACTACAACTTCCTTATCGTCGGAGTTCTCAACGACATGCGTTTAGCGCGCAATCCGCATTCACACTAGACTTCACTAACCAATCCATGCCTAAGATTAGATCAAATTCCCGAATGGTAGTTCCACTAAGTCACCGGAATCTGCGCCCCGAACTTCTAAAGGCACTTCCTTAAAGAATTTATCTACTATCACAATCACCCTAAAGGACTAAGTACACCCATCTTCCTAGGTACACTCTCAAAGTTCACATGCAAAGTTTCTGATACTTCACTAGCAACATAGGAATGAGTTGACCCTATGTCTATCAAAGCAATAAAGGGTAATCAAATAAGGAACGCACTGCTTATAACATCGTGTGCATCGCTTTTCCTTTGACGAACCGCATATACCGGGCCCGGCCGTCTAGCTCAAAGATTACTAACGCCTCGCTCGGTGTTCCACGCCCTCTTCCAAAGACCGCTTCCTCGCGCTAATCGGACCACGACTTCACGAGGTCTTGTCCCCCTCTTCCACTGATTTGAACCCCGACTGTTGGTCGACTCCCGCCTATCTTAATAGGAAAGTCCTTAATCATGTGTTCCTTAGACCCACACTTAAAGCATCCCCGCCTTTCTTCCAACACTCTCTAGGTGCCTCTTCCCACACCGATCACAAGTACGATCATCGCCTCCCTGTCACAACTCTTGACTCGCGGCCCATCAACTCTAGGCCTCTTCTCAAGCATTCCCATGATGACCCTACGATCCAAACCTCTCTTATGCCTGCTCAGATCCAGATTCGCCTTATAGATTCTTAACCCCTTCGGCTACCTTAGCCTTTTCCACCAACATCGCAAATTCCCGCCCCGCCGCGGAGCTATCAACAACCTTAGATCATCCTAAGTCCGCCCTCAAACCGGACACATCGCTCATGCTCGTAGCCACGATACCTCGAGCATACCGGCCAACCTTAAGAATTCAGCGCCGATCGATTCGCCACGGACTTGTTCCCTTGAACCACCCGTAAATGCCTTCCTCCGAGCATCGCATAACTAGTTCCAACATATTTCTTCCGATATGCCGCTTAACATACTCCCAGTGAGATCCTCACCGTAGCACCATCCCGAATCAGGAGCCACCACCGATATGCCTCATCGCTGGCGTAGCGACACCATTCCTTCGCCTTCTCTTCAGCCGTTAGATCCACTCATCCATAATTCGCTCTGCCGCTTCTATCCAATATTCACCGTGACTGGTGCCACACCGAGCACGCCACGAAATACTTCAGCTTCATTTGCTCTGAGTCGCCGGTACAAATTTCCGAGCTCCCCACTTCCACCTACTCACCCACCATCTCAAGAACCCGCAAAGATCGTCGCGAGCATCGCATCATCCTCGCCCGATCTTGCCGCTCAACACCAACAAATTGTGGTGGTGGGGGTGGTGGTACCTCATTTTCGACCCTTGTCCGCACTCTAACGAGTTTCGACACGGCCATTCGCGCTCTACCACGCCCTCGCACATTACGACCACGCCCCCTAGAACTCATTTCTACGATCACGCTTTTAACTGATTTAAGGAATTTTAAGCATTAGTATTTGTTCCACTCGATTATTCGCGAAGAAATTTTATGAAAAGGAGCTTAGTAGTAGTGCTTTCGATCATTACAGTGGTTTTCATTTCAAGTCTTCTATCCTAGTTCAGAGAAAGATGCACCTTCATTCAAGTGAGTATCTACTACACACATTCATCACTTGTACATTTTTGTCCGCTTTAATCCTGTGTGGGTATTTTTGTAATTTGTCCTATAGGGTATTTTGGTAAATTTCCAAACCAGGTATCTTGATGTTTGAAAAATAGGGGCTTTTGGTATTTTTGTAAAGTAAGAATATTTTAGAAAAAATTGAGGGTAGTGTGGTAATTTCATAAACCAAGGGTATTTTAGTAATTTCTCAACCTGTGGGTATTTTAGTAAATTTTTGTAAATCGGGAATATTTCGAAAAAATTTTGTAAAAGAGTTTTTGCAAATCAAAGGTAATTTGGTGCTTTTAAAACTAAGTTTTTATAAAAATATGGCTAGTCCCTTATGGGTTTTAATTATTGAGTTTAGCCTGTGAATGAGTCCTCTTGTTAGGTGAACCGTTACTACGCACTGTATAGGATTCGAAGTGGAAGAGGAGGTGAGTCACTAGGACCGCTTAAATAGCGTGCTCTTCCCCAATCCAATCCTGAGACAAGCGCACAATGGTTGCCACACCCTAACTCGGCGACTAAGTCACGGGTTTGTTTAGTTAGGCCTTAGATTTTATGTAGTTCTTGTGTTGGGTAAACTAATCCTGGGGTTCCATAACTTAATATACTAATCTACGCCCTCAAGTATACCCATATACCTAATCATACATTAATTCACACAACTAAGTTAGGGTACTTACCGTGGACTTCAGGCCGAGACTTAGGTGCCATGCTAGAAAAACTCGCTCATTTCACAAAAATTTTCACAAAACTTATTTGGGCTCTATTTTGAAAACGTTATGGGATTTAAACCTAAAGTAGAGAGTTTAAAACTCGGCTCGATACCAAAATCGAAACACCCCAAACTTGGCCCACTGAGCCTGCACTGAATCTGGTATGTTCCTTGAGTAAAACGTTTCAAATTCATGTTTATTACTTTGGAAAATTTGGGTGGTTTTATAAAAAAATGCCGAGTTGTTTTGTAGTTAATCTTAATTGAAAATCGCTTGTGTTTAGTTGTCTAAACATTTAAAATTTATTTTTAAGAAAAGTTGCTTAACTTTAAATGGATAAAATTGTATCATAATAAAATAAATAAACATGCATGCATAATCGAGTTTATAGCTATGGCCTTATTACATCAAAGCAAAACCCAAATAAATCCAAAATACTTAGAAATAAAAAGTCCAAAATTAAAATAAAGTTTGAGTTGAACATGGCCACCACTAAGCTCCTATCGACCGGTCCGTTACTCGAGTGTCACTGAAAAATATCCCACAACGGTGAGTCAAAGCAGACTCAGGTGTGTATAACCAACACCAATCCCAACGATTTTAGGCACATCAAATCATACATATAACGAATATAAGTAATGATGCAATCCCAAC